>WAAE01012480.1:0-11033 GCA_013400495.1 Nicator chloris | reverse complement strand
TATATATATATAAGAAAGCAGGAAGCTAAAAGAGTTAGGATTTTCAGCTGATTTTGCTTTAAAATACATTTGGATGCCTTGACTTAACAATGAGATGCATTCACGTTTCTAAGCAAAGGTTTTAGATCAGTATCAGGTCATCTGAAAATTGACATTTGTTGAGAGAAAATAAAGATACATTTTAGTACTGAGAAAGATGTATAAGTACAAAATGAAAACGAGTATCAGACACGCAGGAGTAACAAATCCAGACTGTTACTGAATTTTAAAAGAGAAAATAAGTTTATCCTAACAGAACCTAGGTCAGAGGAAAGAAAAGACCAAGCAAGACAAAATTGAAATCTCATTATACTGTAAAAGACAGGAGGAAATACAGACACCATATCTTTTAATGAAAGCTATTTTTACAGACCCCTGGTTCTTAGCTGAAGTAAATTAATTGACTTCAGAGAAGATGTAACAGAATAAAATCTTGTATGCATCTATTTCAACAAAATGAACTTCATATTACATAGAATACTATAGAAGGCAACATTTACTATTCTACTTCATACCCTATTACATTGTTGTCTTCAATAACAATGGATCCAATGTGATGAGAAAACAGATTCTTAACTTATTTAAATCTACAGGAATCTCTTTTTTCTGATGTATTAAGAGGTGTAAGAATGGAACCTTGTTTATATTTGTAATTTTCCATGAGGTATGACGCTGCTTGTGGCAAAAGTCTTGCATTTTTTTTTCTTTAGTTTCTTTTTTCCGTTTGTCTTTCCATTCATCAGTTCCATTCTTTACATTTTCTAGCTTCCCCTCATGAAAAGAGAAGAGAAGAGAAGAGAAGAGAAGAGAAGAGAAGAGAAGAGAAGAGAAGAGAAGAGAAGAGAAGAAAAGAAAAGAAAAGAAAAGAAAAGAAAAGAAAAGAAAAGAAAAGAAAAGAAAAGAAAAGAAAAGAAAAGAAAAGAAAAGAAAAGAAAAGAAAAGAAAAGAAAAGGTAAAAAAATACCAATATACCTCAGTTGTGTCATTTAATGTATTAATGAAAAATGCCAATTTTTTCGGAACTTTGCTTCTAGGATGACACTTTCAGTCACTAAAGGACTGTCTTAGGATATTTAAGACAGGAATTCTTAAGGTTGCAGAAATAAATACATGGGTTTGGAGGGAAACTTTAAAACCAAGATACCATTCACAGAATGAATCATTTCAGTCTCAAGTGAAATAACTATCCTTAATGAGAAATATCAGAGAAGAAAATTCAGTGGTAATTGACGTGAATTTGCCCAAATTATTATTCTGGACTCTACCTCCCTGAAACTGGAAAGCAAGTCTGGATAATTATAAGAATCTGGGGGAAAAAATGTCACTTTTTAGACAAATCTGAAGTTAATGTTTTACTCTGCTTCTTATTTAGCAGACTCATTTAAAATATTCATGTGTAATCAAGAATCATGATTCCAGACAAAGAGAATAAAGATTCTGGACATCTGTGTTTGCTGAAATGCAGGCATAAACAGTGTCTCATGAGAAAAAAAAACAAAAACAACCAAACAAAAAACGCCCTAAAAAAACAAGAAAAAACCCCCACCACCAAAATACCCCACACCATATATTCCTATTAAGATAAGCCGTTGCCTTAGCTTGTGGCAAATTATCCACCTGGAAATTTCTCTATGTTCACCTCTTAATCTTAAGAGTTAAAAAAAAAAACAAGCATCATGTAATGTAAAGAAACATTACAGATCAAATTTCAGAGGACAATGCTTGACATTCTTATTTAGCTATCCTGTTGTCCTCTGCAGTCTGGATGTACTATCTGACTGAAAAGGTCAGAGTACTTTTCTTATTAGAACAGCTAGTTTGTGTCAAACAACTTTCTGAAGCCATAGAGTTTGAGATATCCCACAGATTTTCTTTCTGAGTGCTGGGCCATTTCTACTCTCAGTAGAGTTATTTTTTTTCTGGAAAATAGGTACTTGTTTGTGATGGTATTGTCGTGCATCCCACCGGTCAGGGAACAGGGTATAGGAACTCCAGCACTTCAACATAGCTTTTTATTTTAGTTGTAAAAATAGGTGGTTTAGATCAAGAAAGTCTAATAAACATCTATCAAAGGGACAAATTGTCCTTCCAAAATTTTGACAGTTCTTTGCAGGCACTGTTATTGATATAATTCATATTATTTTACTACTTCTTTTTACTACTTTGTATTGAGAAAAAACCAAAACTGATGTACCTGTGAATTTAATGAGAGAAAAGTAATCCCTGAGATTCAAAATCGTTCACCACTTTTCCCCTAATTTAAAACTCCCAGTAATCCCTGACATCTCTCTAACCCCAGAAGCAACACCATACATAGACCATAACCTCCCTTGCTGGGCTCTTTTTGCAAACATTATCTTTCAGATTTACTGTTCAAGTGAGGTAATTACAGATAACATATTCCTGCTGTTCTTGCAAGCAGCTCTTGCTTATGTTTCTGGAGATGGTACAGATCACTTTAATCTATATCAGTTGTTTTAAAGATTATTTAATTTAAAAGGACTTGTAGCTATTTACCCCTATATGTGTATGAAGGTGTTATTTGACAACTGTGCACTGAAATACAGATCCTAGAGAGTAATTTGAAGAATGGCAATTTGACTCTGCCCCTGCCCAGGGGATAGATCACTGGAAACACATAATCAGCTATAAATTTGAAGGTCATAACCTGCAGAAAAAAAAACTAACAAAAACATCTTAATTATACTAATTTTGCTTTACACCCTCACCACTCAGCTTCTCATCCCTGTTTTTTTTACCTTCATCACTGAAAAATACACTTTCTGCAGCAAGTTGGCTTGGCTCTCAATTTCCCATAGATTTTGCCTAAGCATCCTTTTCTCCATGCTAAACAACCCTAGCTTCACCTTCTCTGCTGCCAGTCTCTGGACACTCCAGTACACCAACATCTTCTTGTAGTGAGGGGCCCAGAACTGAATTCAAGGATTCAAGGTGTGGCCTCACCAGTGCTGAATGGAGGAAGATGATCCTTTCCCAAAACCTACTGGCCATACTATTTCTGATATAGGCCAGAATGCCATTGGCTTTCCTGGCCCCTTGAGCACACAGTGGCTCATGTTCAGATGTTGTTGACCAGCACCTCCAGATCCTTTTCTATCTGGTAGCTTTCCAGACATTCTGCCCCAGCCTGTGGAGCTCCCTGGGATTGTTGTGACTCGTGTAAGATCTAGCATTTTGCCTTTTTCAGGGTCATACAACTGGCCTTGGACCATCAATCACGCCTGTCCAGAACTCTCTGCAGAGCATTCATCAGATCGACTCTCCTACCAAACACAGAGTTGTCTGCAAAGTGACTGAATGTGCACTTAATCCCCTCATCCAGATCATTGATAAAGATATTAAACAGAACTCGCCCAGTAATTAGCCCAGGGAAACACCACTTGTGACCAGCCACCAACTAGTTGTCACATTTGCTAATCTCCAGTCAACTGGCACCTCCCCGGCCATCCAGGACAGCTGAAAAAGGAGGGAGTGTGGCTCAGTGAATACTTCCAGCTCTCTCAGTTCCCTTGAGTGAATGTCATTCGGCCTCACATACTTGTGTGTCTCTCAGTGGTTGTCTTGGTTTGAAAGACCAAGGGAGGGAGGGCAGGGCCTCCCTTGGAATGGAGAATTCAAGCCACTCCACCCTCCCCCCCTCCAAACTATTATAATTTAGGAGATTAAGGGGCTCTCAGGCAGAGGTATGAGGATAGGAATAACAGTCCCTTTACTAGTATGTATAACAGGGCAAACAAACAACAACAACTGCAGCAATAATAACAAACAGAACCCGGTAACAGTTTCCCTGGCCACAGGCACTTTTCCCTTTGGTGCAGCCCCGGTCACAGCCGCCAGAGGCGCTGGCGGCTCCCGGCAGGCAGGGCGGGTGCGATGATCCCCCCGCAGCTGCAGGGGGCGCTGTGGCGCAGGCTCAGGGAACACGTGGTAATGGCGGCTTTGACCCAGACGGGAAGGGATGGAAAAGGTGGATCAGAAACTCCTGAGCTGAGGCTGAAGACGGGAGGTCTTGGCAGGAAGGAGGTGAAGGCTACACAGTAGTGAAAAGACTCAGAGCAGTGCCGAGGAAGCAGCAGGCGGGACAACAGCGATCCTGTTCCTAGCACAGGGACAGGCCCCTCTTTAGTGAGGCAGGAGATAACAAAGTCCCGGTTCAGCAGCTGCTCCCAACAGCAGGGGCTTACCCCACACCAGAAGAAGCAGGACTGGGATGGACTCTGTAGCAGGAGTGAGTTCCTTTCCCCACAGCTGCAGCGACAGTGACACTGTTTGAGCGAGTCCCCATTTCCCCTCCCCTCCCTGCCTGAAGCACCCAGCCATCAGTGCCTCAGCAACACCATGGGAAAAAAATTCTACTGGTAACAACTAAAGAAAAGGAAAGAAAAAAACCTCAACCCTCAACAGGGGTGTAGCAGGTAGTGGACCATTTCCACTTGGATTATCAAGATTTCACTCTGCTCCCTGTCTCTCCCTGTCTTCCAGCTCAGGGACTGGATATCCTGAGAATAGTTGGTCTGTCCAAAAAAACCTGATCAATGTTGGCATTAAATATGTAGTCTTTTTCTCATCCTTTTCCCCCACATCCAGTAAAGGATGGAGTTATTCCTTAGCCCTCCTTTCACTGCTAATGAATTTGTAGAAACATTTTTTTTTTCTTTTAAGGCAGCAGCCAGATTAATTTATAGTTGGGCTTTGGGTCTTGTAATGTTCTCCTTTCGTAATCTCACAATATCCTTGTAGTCCCCCTGAATTGCCTACTTCTTCTTCCAAAGGCCATAAATGCTCTCTGTTTTCTTGAATTCCAGCCAAATTCTCCGTTCAGCCTGGCCAGTGGTCTTCCCCACTACTTTGACTTTTGGCTCATGGAGATGGCCTGGATGTAATTCTAAGAGTTCCTTTTTTGAAGAATGTCCAGCTTTCTTGGACTCCTTTGCCCTTCAGAAATGTCTCTCAAGGGCCCTGTCAGTCTCTTTAAAAGGTCAAAGGCTGCCCTCTGGAAGTTCTGCTGATCTCTGCTCCTTACTTCTCTGACATCAAAATCTATCATGCTGTGCACAAGTTGGCCTCCAACCCATAAGTTCTTTTCTGTTTGAAAAGTACAGATTCAGTGGGGAAAAATCAACAAGTGTGCCAGAAAAGTCTTTCTGACACTGCAGAAACATCCTAGACTCTTTCCTCTCTACTGTATTGCATTTGCAGCAGGCATTTGGTAAATTGAAGTACCTTACAAGAACAAGAGCTAGTGAATGTGAGACTTCTCCCAGCCACTTTGAGAATATTTTGTCTGCCTCTTCATCCTGACTGAGTCATTTATAACAGATTTCCACCATGATACGTGCCTTGTTGGCCCTCCCTCTCATTCTTATTCACGAACACTCAACCATATCACCATCAGTCGGATCCAGAAAATCAAGACCCTCCTTCCTTGCCTACACTTTCTGGAGAGTTTATAGCCATCCATTGCAGCAATTGTGTAAGTTGGCTGAAGTTCTCATGACGGCAACTGTATCATCATTTTCCTGCTGCACAGTGGCTTCCAGATCTTCCTGGCTTTTGCTCATGCCGCGTGCATTTAGTCAAAGCCGTTCTTCCCTGGATTCACTAAAGCTGTTATTTTCTATATAATTTGCAAATCCAGTCCTATGTCTGAAAATAACACGTAATGAGACAGATTTCAGAGATGCCTTCAAGTTTTTCAAGGTCTGTCTTGGGACTGCAAGTAATTGTGCTACAGTTCTCGGTGGGTAAGCAATACGTTCTTACAGAAACATTCTGGAACTGCTGTTTTACACGTTCATTAATTCCCCACTGTTTTCCAGCTTCAGATGACTTCACTTTTTTGATGTGGATTTTTTTAATCCTTGTTTCAGTTTTGCCTCTGAAAAAAGTCACATCTTTTGATGGGCTTTTTAGTCAGAACATACAATCAGCTCCCCTCTAGGACTGAAAAAGAAGCAAAGGCTCCAATGTAATCCATATAAAAATACTTCACCCCTCTTTCAGATCACTAAAACCTGCCTCTGTCCACCTGAAGCACCATGTTTATCTCCCCCAAGGTGAGGAGTTGTTCCCTCAGATCATAGCAGTCCTTATTATTGCTGCTAGACCTGTGAACACCTTTCAACATTCTCTGCTTAATCCAATCTTTAATTTTCCTAATTTGGCAGCTTTAGGACATATTTATTCAAAAGTTAATTTGAAACAATTGAAAAGTACTTGGCTTTCCTAAAGATAATTTTGCTTTTTGCTTGGGGTAAAAGTACCAATAGAGATGCACTACTATCTTTTCTGGAAAGAGCAAAAAAATTATTTCCCAGAAGAAAAATATCACCTTTGCACTTTATTCATCAAGGCCATTCTGAATGCATATTCTGATCAAATCGCTTAAAAGCTTCTCACATTCCCTGACAAAGTTCTTTACGACTCATTCCAGTCTAATCCCCTTCTCCTCTCAACACAACTCAAAGTTTATGATCCCACACAGACACAAGTCTTTTACAGCCCTACAGTCACAAGACTTCTAATGTCCATCCTTCCTATAGCACGTTTCCCAAAATACCTTTAACTTGTAGTATGGAAATAAAAAATCAGTATTCATGCAGAAAGAAGAAAACCCCAGAGATTACCACTTTTATCTTCAGTTTTGCAGGACCTTCTTCATAGCACCACCACTTTGGGAGATACATTATGGAAAGCATCTCTGAATCATCAATTTATATTTCAAAAATAAAAGTGATTTGATACTTTACACCAATTGCTCTTCTATGTTGCTTACAGCAAAGCAATTAATGATTTAACGTGTGAATAAAGCAAGGTGAGATTTTTCTTTCATATAAAGTTTCTGTTATGTAATCTGAAATGCTGTTCACTCATGCCTGTCAGTTATCCATCCATTCATTCTTGTCTCTCACGTCTTCTTTCTCCAACATTTGCAATTGGTCTTTATCCTCCCCAAAATAATCTGTGTGTTCTTCTGCTTCTAAAACTTTCTATTATTCCAATCTTTCATAATATTTTCTCTTTTCAGAGCTGCCTAAGGAATCCCACAAGCAAATTCCCAAATGCAAGTTGATTTTGTCTTAAGTCACCCAAGGTTATCAGAATCCAGCTCATCCTGTTGCTAAACATTATTTTAAAACTGTAAAATTTGAAACAAACAGGATTTGACTGTTTACTTTTAGGTTGCAGTTTTTTTATCTTGTTTCAAAAATAGCATTTGATAAGAAAATAAACTGGGCCTTCCTAGAAATCAAAGTGGTATATTCCTGAAGCTACAGAAATATATCTTGATTAACAAAGAGTAAGATTTTTAAGTTTTTGCCGGAGGTGGTGGAGACAGATAATCAGTAATGCACATCATTACTTCTATCACATATTTACAGGAATACACTGCTGCATCTGTGAGATTGCATAACTGATCCTAAAATATCTCTTGATGACATCTGTAAATTAGATGCCACTAACACCAGTCCCAAAACTTTCTCTGACTTCTAGTTGGAAAGGGATGATTTACTGAAATCAGAATATTTATTGAAGACTCTCATCTGAGTTCAGAAAGAAAGATTTGGTTTGTTTTCTTAAGATGACAAAGTCAATGTTTTGTAAGATGTGAAATGTTCATTGTTGTGAATTATACCAACCTTATAAATAATGGATCAAGTTTAATAGTGCAGTGTCCCTTTAAACCCAGGTATTTTACATTCCTGGAGTGCAATCTCATCATGGGTCTGCAGAATCAGGATCCTACACTATACAGATTTCTGTCATTTGTGTTAAGTATCTCTTGAGCCAGAAAAAAGAGACAGATAGTGTATTTTGGTGGACAGGCAGCCGACAGATAATGTGAGCCACTTAATTAGGGTGTGAGAGTTCAAGATTCTCTACATCAGTGAGTATTAGTTTATTAAAATAGAAAAAAACTCTGACAGGAGACACTCAGAGAGAATTTCCATCAGTTGTCAAATATGAAGGACTTATCTATGATGCAGAATTGATAAAATGAAGGCTTTTGCCAGGATCAGGTAAAGCAGAAGCTTAAATGTGTAACCCTTTTTCTTACAGGGGAAGATGTGCTTAATCTAGTAATTGGATCCCTCAAATAAAAAGGTTGTTTGGTTTTGAGATTATTTTTTTTTTAATAAAGGGAAAACAACTATTTATATATTTTAAATGGTACATATAATTTAACACTAAATCCTGAATACAATATTAAGATACTGATTCTTGCTGACATTTTTCTTTTTTTTGTCTAGTTCCTTCCCCTTATTTTTTCTCTCCCATCTTGCTTGGTTTTTTAACTTGTGTTAATAAGGCTTACCCAGGCAAGATTTAAACTGTTATAACATTGCTGTAAATCTCTGATCTTAATGGTAGATAAAAGGAATTTTAAAACAGAACACAGAACAACAACAACAAAAATCCAAACTCCAAATCAAGCACAACATTATGCTGCTTCAAATTTGAAGATTTTTGAAAAGCTAAAAACACTGTTGTTTTGTTTTTTGGGGGCTTTTTTTGGTTTCTTTTTAACAGATAAACTGCAAGTGAAGTAAGTATCATGAAAAGAATATTTCTCCTTCCTTATGGATATTTTTTGTCCTTTTCTCTTAACTGGGACTGAAAAAGAAAATACTCCTTCAGAAAGCTCCAACTAATTTCTTTTCTTCTGGAAGGACAGCCATTATCCTATTTAACAGTCTAAAAAAGACTATTAAATTGATGCTTTTTTTTCTATAAATCTCTATAGAGATAATTTGAAGAGAAAAAGCTAAATATGTCTTACTATTTTACATTGTAAATTATTTTTTTCCTTCATTGGAAAAGTAGAGGGGTTTCTAGATAACGTAATTGCTACCTATTTAAATTAATGCTTGCAAACAGATGTCTTCATTTGGTATCATAAATGGAAAAAAACCCGAAACATTGTGACTCTTTTTTTTTTGCACACAATATTTAACAAAAGAAAAGCCACAACTAATAAAAAAAAAAGAAGAAAAAAGAATAAAGGTTTTAACTGCTACTAGTTGCTAGCTAGCACTTGATTACTGACTTTTATAGTTTGCCAATCATAGTTTTGTGGATTTAATATAAGAAAAAGGATTAAAAATACAGATTTTAGTGTGCTCAAACCATCTTAATAGTTCATTAGTCATATACAGTTATCTTAGCATGAGGCTTGGCATATTTAGGCCTTGGCCCAAAGGTTTTCATATTTATACTCCTCAGGGGATTTTAATTTTCTACACAAAAATCAGTGTGCATCTGATTTAAGTGAGTCTTTAAGTGGACAATTCACACCTGTTAAGATGTTTAAAAATAGCAGTTTAAAGCTGTGGATGAAATGGATTTTCTAAGCAATTTCGACGGTGGAGCAGAGGCAGATGATCCACTGTACAAAACTTTTTTTTTTTTCCTTTAAGAAGGGAAGAGAAAATCAGGATTTTCCCTGGGCTCTTTCACTCCTACCAAAGTAACTTTTTACTTGTTTGGCTGGAAAATGGCAGACAACAGCCTCAATTTTCCCTGCAGGTGTGGAGAGCTGTGGAGAGCAGTGTGTAGTTTTGTATTATATCCAATATAAGGAGACTGGATGGCATAGCCATTAATCAGTTATACTCTGAGGCTCAAGACAGCTAAAAAGAGTAGTCTTGAAGAATCTCGTTTTCTTTTATTAAACTGCTGAGAAAACAACCCAAATATATTCGACCCACCATGTACCTGCATGCTGCCTTGATGGAATCAGGGAATAATACTCCTAGGAGTACATATGGGACCATTGATTCTGAATCGCATCGCAGTGGCTCTGCAAAATTGAATTCCTACAGAGCGGGTATTCAGGCACGGCTTCAGGGCAGTCACTGAGGCTCTGTCTCATAGCAGGAGACATATGTTAGATTTACACTTACTAGGTCGGGTATTGCTATCCGTGTAGCCATAGCAACACGTTGCTTAGCCTGAGCTCATCTCTGATCTGCAGCAGAGACGTGTTAGCAGCCAGAGCACTTACTACTTACTCTAAAACTAGCTTGGGTGTGCTTGCTTGTTCTGAAGTGCCTGCACTGAACACCTACTCTGAGAATACCAGGAGGCAGAAAATTCCATTTTGAAAATCTTTGTGTGCGCCGGCTATCTGCTGGAAGGTTGAACTTTCAGATCCATCTTCTTTAGAAAGAGAAATGTTTTAAAAACAAGTTGTTTCATTTATATGAGGGCTATGATGAGTGCTTTCCTAGAACTGAACTCCTTGAAATCTTTATTATTATTGCTGTTATTAGCTGATTTTACTTTTGATGCTGTTGGATATGGAAAAGATCTAATCTGTGTTTACTCTATTCCAGATACACTTTCATACATATATTCATAAACATTAACAAACAAAAAAAAATTGCCCAGAGAAAAATATAATTTGAAAGACAAATCAGAAAACTTTACCATTTCACTGGAGTTGCCTGGTGTTTATGTATTTGTAGCCTTGTAGGTGTTAAATATTAAAGTATCATACCCTCATAATTAGCAAAAACTAATATAAGGGATGGATGTTGAAAAGTTCTATAGGTAAGGAAACAGATTAAGGAAAACCTTTCTATGTGGTTGTTTCATCTACAAACTTATTGTGTATTCTGTTTCCTGGATGATTAATAAAAGATGAATAAAACATGATTTTGATGAAGCAAATCACTTGTTTTCCTTTTGTTTGTGGTTTTTCAGTCTGTACAATCCATTGGGAATAGAGTTCATAATTTAATACAACTTAAATAAATTTTAAAGCGATATTTTTGAAATTGTTGCAAAATATTTTTTGCTTTCATTACAAATCTTTCTCTCTAGATATGGTCAGATCTTTTCCAGTCCATCACTTTTTGACAAAGAATATAGAGCTCACAGAGAGATATTTGTGAAAATGTGCTGGTTGATGAAAACTATATTTAAAAATATAAAAAGTATTTTGTGACTGATTTAATATTTTATTTGAC
>WAAE01012479.1:0-68203 GCA_013400495.1 Nicator chloris | reverse complement strand
CCATGAGTCTATGACCTCTGTTTAGCAAATACTATATTTAATTTCTTTGTGTGTTTGATCAACCTACAGTCACAGAAGAATTTTTGCAGACATCTGTCTTTGGTATTTTCTGTTGGATATCCCAATATCCCATTCGTGTTCTGCACAGCTCCCTCTCTACATGCATCTCCAAAAAGTCTCATGTTTCTGGCATGAATTTCACATTCACATGGAACTTGATTTGGAAGGGACATAAAATTTGCATGGGAAACAAACCTTGCATGCAGAAGGCACTTTTAATGAGTTTTCTTAGTTAATTATAGAAGCTTCAGAACTCACCAGTTGGGGACAGAATCCTCAGTAAATTCACACAGCTCTGTTGAAATCAGGAGGGCTTTGCCACTTTACAGTTCTACTCTGGTTTTTATCTGGGATTTTTTTTCATTTTGCATTTCCAGCTGGAGAGTTATTGTGCAAGCAGGCTGTAAAGCACAGCAATGTTTTTGACTCCATCTACATGCCCTGTATTTGTTATCTAATTGCCAATAGACCAAACTGCAAAGGGACAATATTTTTCAACAAAATGACCTGTAAGTAGCCAGAAATCTTATGCTCTCACCTCTTTGGCTAAGACAAGAGCATCCACATTTTACATAACGAGAGAAATCAACTGTTCTTTATCAGTGCTTTTGGTGCAATTGCAAATCTTTAAAGCCCAGCTGCTTCTTGGATTTAACAACACCATCCCAACCCTCCATGCATCAGGAACATGCAGGTCACTTTTATACAACTGCAGTGAATACCATTATTTGTAACCTGAATGAGCTTAGAATTCAGCCTCAGATGTTCATGCAGGATCCCTGGGTGCTCAAAGGGAGCTGTGTGCTTCCATACAACGAGGCATTGTGAGTTGACTTTAGGTTATGCATTTATATTTAACCAATTGCAATTAAATAATGTGAAGACAAATTACAGTATCTCTGGTCACTCCAGATTCCTGGCTGTTTGCAGCCTCTGTAGCTATATGAGCAGCAGCACTGAAGTCCTTACTCATGTGCTTTGTTATGGGTTGCACAGAGGTACTGCTCAGACTGCAGCTCCAGTTGCTTTTTCAGAATATTTGGACACATGAGCAGGCCTGATTCTTTGTTATTTCAGTGTGTTTTCCCCAGTATGTTCAGTCCCACCCAGTTAAGGTGCTGCTGGAGTGACTGGCATGATGGCTTTGGTTTCCCCTTGGAAATCTATCTGGAGATGCAAACTGCATCTTTTGAGTCCCACACCCCATTTCAGATGCCAGCCAGAGCTCCCTTTTCTGACAATGAATCTCAGAAGTACAATATTTAATGTGCTGGGACTTCTAATGGCACAATAGATTACAATTACAACTGTTACCAATTATTCTTATTACCCCAGTCCATTCCAATGGATAGTTGTATCAGTCAAGTTTCCATTTCTGGAGGATCTTTGCCTACCTGATTTGGTGGATTGTCCTGCTGTCTCTCTACAGGCAAAGATTGGTGTCCTCTGGCCTATCCTCCACTTCTTCAGAGGGACAGTTCAGCTTAATGTTCAATCTAGTCTGTCTAATTATTCAAGCCTCTAATAACACAGATTAGTCAGATCAGCAAGAAGGTTTCAAATCAAAAATATAATAATTGGTATCACATTGGCCAGTCTAATCAGCACAGGCTGATAGTATCTGCTTTACTCCATGCTTTTGTATTGTGAATCAAGTCTCCAAATCGAACCAAACTATTTCTAGGAGTTGTATTATCACCATTTGGCCCTAGCAGCCCTTGTGAGCTCTCACAAGATCCCTGGAGATAGAAAGCAATATGCACTCCTTTCAGTTAAATTTAGTTTGGTTTTCAAGTGAAAAAGAGTCCCGAGAAATACAGAAGAGCCTAAGCTGTCCTTGGATGTAACATGTCTGGCTATGTTATAACTAAAAGATAAATAGTAATTTCTTTTTTTTTATTTCCTCGGGTTTCCTTTATTTTTAATATTTTTCCTTTTTCTTCACTTTTTTACCTTATCACCACAGCAATGTCTAGTAACGTCTTAAATAACGTGACCAACTCCACCAGCAGAGGGTTTATTTGCTCTCATGTCCTCAGCTAAGCTTGAAGTCATGTGCAAGGCAGCCTCTCATTTTGACTTCACTTCCCAAAGAATCAGGTAGTGTTTATTTTCAAGCAGGGCCATGGAAGTACTCTTGTCTTCTGAAGCAGGTGGTGGTGAATTTTGTACAAGTTTGTAGCTCCTGGACTTTGCTCCAGGATTTTGTTCTGCTGAGCTTCACTAACTCTGGAGAAGGGTCTGTCTCCCGTGTCCCCTTCTTTGACAAAACATGTTTCCATGACCCAGAAGAGAGGACTTTCTAGCCATTGCTTTCATCCTAAAATTTTTGGTGTCTCCCTAGAAATCCAAGATTTAAATCTTGGGACACCTAGAATATAAGGACTTAAACTTTCAATTCCACCTAGTTTTGTTCTTTTCCTCTGGCTACTTATGCCACTGTGAAACTTAGGGGCTGAGGCATCTTTTATAGCATTTTCATTGTATCTACCCTCCTTTTTGTAACAGAGCCAATTGATGAACTCCATCACATCATTCATGGCATGAATGTCTTAACTTGATTACTTGGTTTTTAAATGCTTTTATACATAAGCTTACTCTCATTTGGTTTGTTTGCTCACATATGCTTGAATAAAATAAATGGCAAAGAATGGTAAAGAGAGCTTGAATCCAGAATTTGGAGGTTCAGAATGCAAATTGGCACAGGATGCCAACTGAAAGCAAGAGATTTCCAAGGCAAAAGCTCTGGTGACATGGTCTTTAACTTGGTGGTTCAATTGATCTTTAGTTTCTCCTAGAAAAGCTTATTGCACACAGTTTATACTGTTAGGATTTCACAGTGGTTTTCCCTGGAAGTGTTCAGACGACATTTGGATGTGGCTCTTGGGGACATGGTTTAGTGGTGAGCAGGTGCCCGGTTAGCAGTTGCACTCAGTGATCTTAGAGGTCTTTTCCAATCTTAAGGATTCTATGATCTCAAAATGCTTCCTAAATTGTTCCTTTTAATAATCCCCATAGATTTGACAAGTAGAATTATGGTTATGCTGTCGTAGGTGGGAGGGCCTGATGCTGAGACACGGAAATGATTTGGCTGTGGCAAGTCAGAAATGAGCTGGCATGAGGGGCTTGGTCCCTGGTGTTTTGCTTCACAGCTCCTCCACCACAGACATCAGCTCCCAGCCTCAGCAAGCACCAACCATGGAGTCTGGTTCCAATTTCTCTGAGACAACATCTTGGCAGTGATTACTCTTCTGCATAAGTGATAATTATGGTACAAAAAAAAAAAAAATTCGTCACTGTAATTGCTTTCCAAATTTTGCAGAGAACTCAAATAGCAGACTGATTATATTTTATAGTGTATTTCATTTCTAGGTGAGTAACATGAATCAGTGTTTTATCTCCTTTTAATTTCTAATGCTTTGTCCTCACTATACCCCATTAAAACAGGGAAAGAAAACTAGTAATCTAAGTGAGAGTCCTAGTTGTTGCAGAACAAGAATCAAGTCTTAGGGTACAGCTTTTGGGGGTCAATAAATTAAACATGTTCTCAGTTCTGTTAATAATTCATATTGTTACCGAGATATTTGAGCTCTTGGACTGAAAAAATATTCAGACTGAGTACAAAATTGATAAAATAATGGGATTTTGAGATCATCTGAAAAATCCCAAGAACTCAATGAATTTTGACTGAAAGTCCTGCAGAGTTCCCACATTCTTCTGTCCAGCACTGAAATAATAGTTTCAAAACACTGGGACAACAGCAGCTTTATTTCAGAGATCTCTGAATATTTTACTAGGAGGAGGTTTTTCTGAAAACACAATAGGAATTTCAAAACCTTTGCAACAGGGTAAGCAGGGAAGAGGTACATTCTGTATGTTAGCAGTGATTCAGCTGAGAAGCTTGGACTGAATTTTAGACCCAGGTCCATTTCGAACATCACTCGAGGTCAGCAGGGCTCAGGCCAGTGCAAACTGCACCACGTGGTAAAAGATTTGCTCACCTGTGTGTTGACTGGAAAGCTCATTTCATACAGACCTGGGCTGAGAACCACATGTGGGTGTTATCTCTGAAGATTAACTCACCCACTCAGCACAGGCAGGTTGCATTTAACTCAAGAGAAAGTGACTGGCTTGGGAACTGGGGAAAATATTCATTTGTTTGACAACCAAAGGTGCCCTTATCTTTAGATACTCAAATGTGAGAGTGTATGTCTCCCACCAATGAAATACAATATTGATATCACCTCCAAGAAATATAGTGTAATGTATTGCATTTCCTTCTGTTTTGTGCTTGACGTGAACATGCAAACACCCGTGGCACCCCACTGTGATGGCAGCCAATAGACTGAGCACTTACTCTCGCTGCTGTTGTGTAACCATGGGCAATTTATCTAAGTCTCACCTCTCTTAAAACACTTTTATCAAAATTGGCGGTCAAACAGCACTGAACCATGGTGGCCTCAATCTTAAATGCTGTGGTGCAGATTTTAATTTGGGAAAGATTAATGCACTCTCAAGTGTTAATGCCACAGCTTTCTGTTATCTACATTGATGGGTGTCAGCTAATTTCTGCAGAAGGATTGTAAAGCAAACTGTGCATGTTGATGTTTCGGAAACCTAAGCTCCAGAATGGTGAGATAATAGAGAGGGGAATGGAACTATTTTCTCAAATTTCTTTTAAATTAGAAAATGTTTCCCCTGTCTTTGTAAAGCTGAGCTACCGAGTCAATTCCACTCAAGCCGATTCTTGAAGATATAGGGAATATTTCATTTAAAGGAGCAGTAAAAGTGTCAAAAGATACTTTATCAAGGTTGCTTTTAGATTGAAGATAACAGCCCATCTTATAACAAATATAGACCCCCACAGTAAGCTTTGTGATTTCCAATGCTGCAGTAGCTCTTAGTCTCCATCATCTCTCATGAATTTTTTTCCTTGTCTGGACACATATAATCGTAATCAACAAAAGCCCTTTTGTTCATTTAATAAAATGACAATAGCTGGTACACTTTGAGTGGTTTATTTTTCAGCTTCATACAGTTTATCAAATACAACTGGAGTTTGTTCTGGTTTTTAATAGACTTTCCTAACTGTGAAGAAGATGTCTGAGAAGAAGATAACTGTGAACAAGATGATGCACAATAACTAGGAAATTTTATTTGTGCAGACTAATTTACACAGGAAGGGGGGGAATGCAATTAAGCTCATAAAACTTGCTCCAGCAATGATCCAGGTCAAGGGGCTAATAGTGAATTGCATGAATAACAGTCACTCACCCAAGTCACATTAAACAGTCTTGATAATATCATCCAAAATAGCCAATTATTTTGAGTGTTATGAGAAGGTCCTGTTGTTATTTAACAATGGTTTATATGGGAAAATATTAATAAAGGGTACATGGTATAAAATTTCAAAGGAATTAGTTGCAATTCAGTTCACAGTAAACTGTTTTTGTGCCAGAGGGATGAAGGAGCAATGTCTTAGAGGAGAGTGAATTGCACGTGATTTAGCAGTGATTTTATATGTTCAGTGCTTGCCAAGACAGTGCCATCAGCTCCAGTTTAAAAGCAGGAGCAGAGAAGGAAACGGCACAACCAGTGCAGCAGAGCCCCATTCACTGCAAAGCATCTTCCCCACTGCCATGGACTTTCTCCTTTAGTGAGGGATACAAGGGTGGGAAGGCTGTGCAGCTGCTGGGTGGGTAAGTAGGGAGATAGTGAAGGTGTACATTGGCCAGGCAGAGTAAAAGAGGTTAAAGGGATGCTATTTTGTTATATCTTGCTGCATTTACCACAAAAGGAGTGCAAGAGGGCTGCTCAGGTTAACTCTGCATTTTGAGTTAGGGGTTTTCTGACCTTAAGTCTGCTTAATTTATATAATAATATTTGTCTGTATTAATTTTTAGAGATATCCTTCTTGATTCTGATTATTTTCAGTTTAAATCCACAGTAACAAATTATTATTGAAAAAAATCTCTGCTTTAGTTGTGGTCCACATAACTCTTGGTAATGCAACTTTTGCTGATATTTATTAAAATTGTGTGGCTATACTTGTTGCATGTTATTAATAGTAATGCAAAATCTAGATTGAATGTTGACATGACCTCACTTTGCTTTTCTTTGTCAGGTTCTGACGGACTAAAGGTACACTGACAACTTTTCAGTAAAATTCTTTGTGCTTTAACTTGACAAATGGAGATTTTATTCAACTGTTGACTCATAAAAGACCAAAAAGGGCCAACATGTCAAGTGGTTTCCTTTTACATAGGGATGTTCATTATCAGAGAAGTCAGATATCTACATCCACCACTGATTCTCTCCATACGGGAAGGAAGTTTTGCAACTTAGTGACAACTTTGTAGTTTGGTTTTTGCTCTGACAGGTGCAGATCTTCTGGTTGCAATGTAGCTGCTCCATCCTGGCTTCCAGGTACTAATCTTGAGATTACAACAGATTTATTTTTCCAAGTCTCTCTTCTACCTTCTTAGAGCTTTGACCCTGAAGTTCACACTATGTAAAAGCAGACTTCAACATCTTGAACCTGATATGATGGACAAGCAGAGATTTAATTAGAACATCTTGGACCATGTTGGCATCAAGTAGTTTTTTCTTGCTTGACAACCAGGATGTCCCAGCCATAATAAAATGCTTAAATTAACCCGCATAGACCTTATTCAGTTTTTGTTTTTATTTTGAGACATTTGACAGTCTCCAAGGAAGAGGAGTCAAATGCCTCTTTTGGGGCCCCAATGATAAATCTGTACAACACTGAGGGGTTTAAGAGGAATTGCTCTGGGTTGCTACTGCTGTGATCTGCACAAGGCTACAAGTCAATTTGAGAAATATCACCACTGATGATTAACTCACTACAGCATATTTTGATAGTCCTGCGTTTGCCAGGAACTATGGCTGCAGTGTGAAAATGAGCAATGCCCTTTTCTGGAGAAAAATTCGTGGCAGGATTTGAAGTGCTAGGGACTCTGGACATTTGGGACATGTCTGTAAAGGGTCTTGTGTGACAACATGGGTTTTCATAGTTTTGCTCTGTGTTGAAACAGTTTATTCTGTCGTGTTTCTGTGCCTTCAAATATGCAATGTGCAGCTTGTCATAAAATTCTGATTGAATTTAAACCACGTGTGTGTGGTTAGGGAGACATCTGTTAATTGTTCATGAAATTAATTGAATGATGACTATCTAGTTGAGTTTTCATTGGATTTATTCCTAGGGACTGTCATTGCTAGTTTTGTAAAAGGTACCTCACAAGCAGGTTATTTTTAAAAAGAAAAAGCTCCTTACATGTATCTCCTGTCAGCCTGCATTCTGGTGTTGAATATGCAATTTTAAAAATGGGATTGTAGCAACTCTTCATATTAAAGTAAAATGCTTGTTTTTCATACAGGAATTACAGAGTGTAACATAATTGGGCTCACTGAAACGAATTCAGCATCTCTCAGAGAACAAAATCATTGAGCCTACTGACTAAATTTAACAGCCTAATAGAAATATGCAGGTGAAGGTACAATTAATTTTAATTACTAGACTATACATTGTTAGTTGCACAGCCATGAGTAAAATTAAAATGGCAATCACAATTAGAAAATTGCAACCTCATTGTGCAACAAATTAGTCACAAATTAAAAGTCCAGGAACTATTATACATCCACTTTATTGCTTTATGACCATTATTGCCCTGATATGGATTTTATTTCTTTAATGTCGTGTCCACTTCTTTACACCTTATCTTTGTTTAGAATCTCTGGCTCCCTCCCAGATTGTGAATCTGAGAAAAGAAATATAGGCTGGAGGGCTGTGACTTCCCTGTTCACTCTGGGCTGAAACTCCTAAGTGACCCTGTCCTGCTCATGGGTGGCTTTCAGAGCAAGTTTTGTCACCAGATTATTTCAGTGAGGTTTTAGAGCACAGAATATAGCATTCAAGGGGTAATAGCTGAGGTCTGTGTGTGATGTAACCCTTTTAGAAAAGGTCAGGCCAGTTAAGGACGTGAATCTGGAGGGAATCTACATTGGTGTAAGTCAGACTCTCTCCCACCCCTCCCCTCTGGCTGGGCACACTGATGGCCTGCACAAAGAATTTTATCTACAGGATTATTTCTGCTATAAGCCCAAGGAAATGAGGTTTAACAATTATCCCAATCTTGCAGGCTTTGTGGTGGTTGAAGCTGCCTTTGCCCTGAAACACTTGAGGATCCATCATGGAGTGGCTGAGCTGGAGGTGGCTGCAAACATCTGAAATACAGCAACTGAAAGTGCTGCAGATGTTCTGCAAAGTCGTATCTCCCTGCTGTTCCACACCTGGAAATGAAGGTCTGTACCTACCTGGCACCAGCAGCTCATCTTCACCTGCAGGAGAAGATCAACAGCACTCATCATTGCCACAACACTATCTTGAGTACTTTGCAGGGTGAATCCCATTTTGAGGTGATTCAAGGCTTTACCAGATACCTAGATGCCTCTTGTGCAAAACTGAGGATCCACAGAGAAGGTTAAAGTAACTTCAGTCCCAAAATCTCCTTTTCTGTCCAAGATGCACCAGAGGAGCAAGAAAGAGAAATTCTCTTACCAGCATCTGGAGTATGCACTCTGCAGTTAGCCCAGCGACTCCAGTTGTAGGATCAGAATGGCTTGTGTTAGGAGGAACCTTAAAGATCATCCAGTTCTAACCCCCCTGCCATGGGCAGGGACACCTTCCACTGCACCAGGTTGCTGAAAGCCCCATCCAGCTTGTCCTTGAACACTGTCAGGGTTGGGACATCCACTACTTTTCTGGGCAACCCATGCCAGTGCCTCAGCACCCTCACAGTAAAGAATTTCTCCCCAATATCTAATCTAAACCTGCCCTCTGCCAGCTTACAGCCATCCCCCTTGTCCTGTCACTCCATGCTCTTGTAAATATTCTCTGTCTTTCCTGTGGGCTTCTTTCAGGTACTGGAAGACTGCAATTAGGGCATCCCAAAGCCCTCTCTTCTCCAGTGCTCCTGAGGGAGGCCAAGGCACAGGACTGAACACATGGGCTGGGAAGAACAGGACAGAGCAAGATACTTAATCAGAGTTCATGTAGAGAGGAGCTGGGGAGGGGCTTTAAGACCAAACAACCAAACCCTAATCTCTGTTCTCCACATTATTTCAGCTCTCTGGGGTCTTTTCTAAATTCATCAGAGCATTGGTCAGCTTGTGTGAGCCCCAGCAGGGGCTTTTGCAGTGCTTGGAGAGCTAAAACACTATTTCAAAAATGCAATTGAACAGCTATCAGAGGATAATGACGTTTAGTCACTACCACTTGGGACTGGATTTTAATTGATGACCCAGAGGTGAAAGTGTTTATATTCCACTACCTGCTCTTGCCAGTATTTTTTTTTCTGTAATCCTCTTTGTTGTAATATGAGTACTTTGGGAAGGGGAAATTAAAGTGGGACTGAAGATATGAAAGTGAGAAAAGATATGTTTACTTCCTGGTTCTCTCTCTATATTTAAAGCCCAACAGGAACTCCTTAGTATAATTCCAAATTCTGTCGTCTACTGTTAAAATGAAATCAACACGTAGTTTATTGAAACAACTTTATTTTTTTTAACTGCAGATTGTTGATTGTAATTTTCCCCAGATTTTTCTTCCACATTTGCACTGTTCTCAACAGGAAGGATTCCTTCTTATCTGAAGCAAAGCTCATCTGTGATTGCTAAATCGAACACTGAAATCTCCCTCAGTTCTGGGAGAGGTGAGAACCTGTGATTTACTGTATGCCCCTAGTGCCCAATTCCACAGAGGCTTGTAGGGTTTACCTCAGGATAGAAACTGAGGAAAAAATAGTAGCATGATCAATTAATAAGATTTTCTCTCTGAACTCACAGAAGTTTCTTATCAGCAATAAATTTCATATCTCAGACCTCCCTGTGTTTTAGAATTTCTTGATAGGCTAATAAGGATGATTTTTGTCTTCAAAATGTGGACACATAGAAATGAAATGCCAGCTTGGAATCCGTCTGGATGTATTATTTTTTAGTTGTTGTTTTGAATGATTTCTGAGGCAGGGAGTATCTAAGATTAGGCAAACACCAGGTTTTTTTTTTGGGAAACATGTTGCTCCTTCAGCATTAGCATTAGCAGCACTAATACAAATATCTCTTTTATGTCTTTGAATTTAAAAAAGAAGTCATGGTATCAGCTTCTCTGTTTGAAAAACAGGATTAATGATAAGTGCGAATGACCTGTTCAGGACCATGCATTAACCTTGCAAGAGAAACAGGAATATTATCTGTTTTCTTGTTTGCTGAGCCATGGTGGGCTGTTGAAGCTCTTCTGTGTCCAAGTATTATGAATCTCCTCGTTGTGTGAATCCCAAAGCATTTGGCATGTATTGGTTTTCTTGGCTGTGGCCTTTCCATGCTGCTATTTTAGATGGCTACAATTTTAGTATTGTAGGAAATGTGGTGAACTTGCATAGAAGAAAATGTTGATGCAAGGAATTACTTTTTTTTTTTTCCTTCTGCTCCTTCTGGTAAGAAATTGGCCTTGCACATGAGTCAGGAGGTTTTTGGTGTTCAAATGCATGGAAGAGCTCCAATACAAATATGTTGTGATTTGGGTCAATAACTTTGCATTAATATTTGCCATTGGTAATAAGTGGGTAGAGCCTCATGGGAAAGCTGCAAAAATGGAAATGTCTCCTTGTAGACATATGTTCATGAAACCAGGGTCTGCAGCTGACAGAGCAATTGGAGAGGTGTCTTTAAGCTTTACTGTTGGAGTCCTGAAACTCTATGTGACTTTTAAATTCCTTGGCGTGGTGGGGAGGAGGGGGAACTTGGATCCCGAACTTCCTGTGAATTTCAGGAATACTGTACATTTCTTATTCAGCCATTTTATTTATGCTGCAAAAAGTGTAAGTGTGATTCTTTAGCTATAGCTGAGAAGGCAGCCCTTCATTTAATCCCAGGTGCTGAAAACTGCTGCATTCCCTACAAAGAAGTAATTACAAATCTACATAGTGAATTCTTTTCTTACAGTCTAACGGGACTCAACAGAAAACATGGGTTTGAGCATGTAGCTTTGAAATTAAGCAGTGTAACAGCATTAAAAGATATCCCTTGGAAACCTTCATCTCTGATTTTATTTTATATTGTTATAGTACTCACGCTTCAGTGATTTCCTTTCATCTAGTCACTGGGCTGAGGAAATAACACAGAAAAGGAAACCTCTTGAGTTCTGATGTACATGGTAAATGGTCATTTCAGGGACCATGCACGATGGGCCTCAGACTGAGGGTTTAATTTAATTGGTTGAAATTAAAAAACATTCAAGCCTCATGAAATTATAACCTTTACGCCTGGTGTGTCAGCTACATCTGACACTAGCCTTGTTGTTTAGAGATGAAATCCCTCCCCTATTTAAATGGAAGCTCCTGTGGGACCCACATAAGCCTTGCAAACAGAAGAGGCAAGTGGCTCTGATCACTAGATCACTACTCAAACCATGGTTAACATTAGCAGGTTTTCTTTTAGAAGTTTGCGTGTCTGTTTTTTTCTTTGCTACTTGAAAAATCCTGTCTGTTTGTTTGTTATCAGTATGCTTGTATTTCTTTTAAAACACGTTTAAAATTTTTGATTTGTGTTTTCACTGAGGGAACTGAAATACATTGGACAGAGATCTAGATTTGTGTGTTTCCTGTCAAGAAATTGGGAGCTGAAGTTGAATTTAAATTTTTTTTTTGGATGGTAATCTGTTTAACATCAGTTGAACTCACTACATGATTGTTTGTTGGATGTGTTTTCTGATACAGTTTTCCTTTCTTTTCGGATTAGATTATAAAATACAAGAACATAATAATAATAATAATAATACTTTTTTCCTGGATTTCTGTGCAGTGCTGAGGACAGGGGCAATGCAACCTCCTTTGAGACTGGAGCCATTACCCTAGTGCCAAATATAAATAATTGTTCATACAATATGCCATGAGGTACAGATGAGACGTCTTCAATGTTTCAGGATGGAGTTTTCCAAAAGGATCTGCAGGAAGGCAGGTTCTCAGTTTCCACAGACTTTCAAATGAACTTGAGGACAGCCAATTTAGATTCCTTTGGGGAATCTCACTACTATAAAAGTGCCCATCACATTTTTGTATGACACAATTGTTAGTAGAGATAAAATCCTTGCAAGATTGTAGAGATGAGCTGGACCTTCAGGAGGAGATGTGCTTATAGAGATGCCCCAGCCCTGACTGTTTGCATCATGTTCATGCTGAATTTCTGGAGCCTTGCTCAAATATCTTTGTTCTGTGAGAATCTGGGTCCTCAACTAGTCCAGAAACTGGGTTACTAGAGCAGTTTCAGTGATGGCTTCTCATAATACCAGAACATTTCTGTGGAAGGGTAAAAGTGATGTGGAAAGCCAATTAACCAAAGTGACCCATTCCTTCTTAGTTGTTTGCTCTTAACAGATGCATCAACTGCTTTTTCAGTTTTGTGTATAATATGGGCATAGATATATTTGTACATACAGTTAAGTTCTGGTTATCCTTAACAAAGATTTCAAGTGGAATAAGAAGTTAAATTTTCATGGGCAGTACTTGGAATCTGGTACACTTTTATTATATGAGAATCTGGAAGAGAAATCAATAGGAAGTGCCAGGAAAATGGGTATAACATGGAGGGGAAATAGCTGGGAATTTTTTTTTCTGAGTAAGAAATGTGAGAATGAAGTAATGAGAGATGAGAATGAGGTGGTGTTCAGTGAAAAGAAAGTTATCACAGCAGAGAAAGTCCCACAAGGGATGGTTATTCTTTGATGTTCATTTCTCTTGAATGTCATTGGCAGCAATTTAGGAAGGTTCAGAGAACACCGAAGACTTAAAAGATGACAAGAAGGTAAATACCAGATTGTCTTAAAAGAAAAGATTGCAAAGGTAAATATTTTTGATGCTGTGGCAAATTGTCCTCCTCTGCCTGGCTCTACCATTCTGTGAAGCAGTAGGACTCATAAAATAAAAAATAAAAGTTCAGAATACTGAAGCAGGCGTTGTACCCTTGGTTTTTGTTAGGAGGGCAGATGTTCAGATCCCAGTTTTTTCACCTTTCTGTCACCACCAAATTTGCAAAACCCTGAGGAAGTGCCAAACCGTCTTGGGAACATATGCAATGACATGAATGTGTAGGCTGACTTGTTGATGCACTTGGCCTCCATAAGCTTATCAACAATAAGTTTGTTTTCATGCCCTGTGGTGCTACTTTTCCTTCAATTCTTTCATGAATAAGAAGCACAAAATTGGTAAAATTCTCAAACTATCTGATGTAAGCAGACTTTTTCAAATGTTGAATCCAGGTTAGAACTAATCCTCCATTTCAGGCTGATGTAATATGTACAGCCAATCTAATGCATTTGTTATTGAAGCTGTGCTCGCATGCTTGCCCTTGAAAAATTCAACAGACGCAGCAAATCTGTTGAAAATGTCTTTTCAACTCAGGGCTGGGCTCTGAAACTTTGGGAGAGCATCAGTGCCACTTTGTCATATGTTTCAATAAAACTTTGCAGCAGAGAGGGATAAAGACATGATTTTATCTGGAAGCTAAGGCATTGCTGGTCTTTGTTTATAATGTGGTTTGTGCAGGACCCAGAATGTCATTTTTCTAATCATGGGAACAGACAGTCATCAGTACTGGAGATTTGCAGTGGTTATAAAAGGGAGTCAAAAATCCATGAATCAGGCATGCCTCCTTTCACCTCCTTGCTCACCAGTGCAGCCTGTGGGACCTAAAGGGGTCACAAGAGACCTGGAGAGGGGTTTTTAGTAAGGGCATGGATTGATAGCACAAGAGGAAATGTCTTTAAACAGATAGAACATAGGTTTAGACTAAATATTGGGAAGAAAATCTTTACTGTGAGGGTGGTGAGACACTGGAACAAGCTGCCCAGAGAAGCAGTGGCTGCCCCATCCCTGGAAGTGTCCAAGGCAGGTTGGATGGGGCTTTGAGCAGCCTGATCTAATGGAAGGTGTCCCTGCCCACGACACGAGGTCTGGAACGGGATGATCTTTAAGGTCCCTTCCAGCCCAAACCATCC
This sequence comes from Nicator chloris, assembly GCA_013400495.1. Lineage (NCBI taxonomy): Eukaryota > Metazoa > Chordata > Aves > Passeriformes > Pycnonotidae > Nicator > Nicator chloris. The sequence goes on along the minus strand of WAAE01012479.1, from coordinate 54,075 downwards.
TATGATTCAGAATGTGGAAACAAATGGGAGTCATTGCCTAATAGTCAATAATTTTCCTCTAAAAATCAAGGAACTATCAGCCCTTCCCCAGCTCTGTTTCCAAGAGAAACGCACTAAACAACCTCCTCCCCTGCGTGAGCTCTTATAATGATAAAAGACAAAATGTTCTGCTGGAATGTTTGGAGGTGTGGGGCTTTTAGCTCCTCCAGGGAGTGGGACACTGCTATCTGCAGATTGAATCAATCTGCTTCGGAAGCGTGATGGTGAAAGAGCCCGTTCACGATAACAAAGCGACACATTGAGGGAGCAGCCTTTACTTCTCTTGGCATAGATAAGACGGCTTTTTAAAAAGTGAGCAGGCACAGAGCAACTGCAGCCTCACCCAGTAGCAGTTTTAATCCTCTTGCTTGAGATTGGTAGAAGATTTGGCAGGTAGGAGGATGGGGTAAGTCTCTTCTTGTTATCTGAGAGGAGGACAATGCTATTACAAGCAAAGCAGCAAGAGAATTCTTGCTTGATAATAGAGTTAAGGGGAGCTAAAAGATAAACTCTGTTTTTTATTGGGGGGAATAATAAGATTGTCTGGGCTAACTTTAGTGAAACTTGTTATTGTGTCTCTGATTTGGGTCTCTTGGGCACGGCACTGCAAAGGGCATAGCTGTGTTAACCCATGGCGCCCCTCTCTTTTGCTGCTTCCTAGGAGTATTTCCTAGGAAATGGCTCTTAACAAGCTGATTTTTGTAATTTTTGTTTAGAGGCCCATGCTTTCACCCTTGGGCTCAGGTGCTGTCTAGGAGATACGTCCATCTGATGAAAACCACCTCAGGTGTACAGTTACCACACTTGTGACATGGGTCTGTACCGTGTAAACTAAAGAAGATTTTGGAGAGAACTCTGCCAGAGATTTCCATAGCCAATGATCCCAGCCACCAGAGGGAAACACAACCATATGCATTAACCCAGTCAGTCATGTGTCACCTTCTCCATATGTGCAAAGTCTTCTTGGACAACTGTTGTTCCCCAGGGCACTCCAAATCATTATATGATAATAAGATTCTATACCTCAAATACAACCCAGGGACTACATTTCCCAAAGTCCCACCCAGCTGGGGTTGTGGGGGCTGCTGGAGCCCCAGTGGGCTGCTTTGTCTCTCTTTTTGCAGTTGTTGGTTGGAGGCACTGCAGGAAGGATGTAATCCTGTCTCCACCACAGAGAGCATGGTCTGTGGTGCTGGAACAGAACAGGAATAGTGTAAAAAAGTGCTGTTGCCACAAGCACCCTGAAAAGGCTATTTACAGACACTGTCTCAGAAGGCTTTGCTTTCTGCCCTCCATGATCAAACGGTTTCTGTTGTCAAGAAGACAGCAGGTCTAATAACCAAGCAAATGCCTTCCTGCTCTGAAGGATCAGCCCTTCCTCTTTGTAACCTACTCTTCCTGAGCTGGGCAGCCAGGCAAACCCCATGTGAGAGGTTGCTGAGCTGAAGAGCTCCTGCAGCCTCCTGTCTGTGTGTTTGTGCTGGTGGGAAGCCAGTGTGCTGCAGCCCATACCTCTGCCTTGGGGGCTGCTTTACAGGCTGGGCTTGTACTCAAACACAAATCTGTGACCAGAGGAGGTTGTGTGAACCTTGGTTTGTACATAGACCCTGTCTGCTGATGCATTTGCCCATAAAATTTACAACTAACAAACCCTCCAAGGACAAAACTCAATTTTTCATAATAATCATATATTTGTGTAGAAATCTAGCATTTTCTGTTTTCAGAATTAGAAGGTTTTTTGTTTTTTTTTTTTTTTCCTGATTAGCATTATCTCAGGCCACTGGGTGCTGTTGCAGGTCTCCTGTGCTGGGGGCAGGCTGTCAGACAAGCCACTAGTGAGGGAGCTACCAACGGAGATGTGAGGTTGCCTGCTCCTTCTTGGTAATTTCTGGTGGGAGGGGAAGGATCAGGGGATGGCAGTGCTTTCCTGAGCCAGCGTTGGCACACGATGAAAGGAAGGAGTCCCTTCTGCAGCCTGGGAGCACTGCTGTGGCCACCAGCTTCAGTGCAAGCTCCCTCCACATCTCCTTCCTGCACAGAGTGCCTGGCTAAAGCTGGTAAAGCAGGTGCTGTCCACACACTGAATGCCAAGGACAAATGGACACCCTCAGGGAGGGAGGAACATGGGCACAAGAGAAGATTTCTTGGGCTGCACCATGGCTGGGCGTGAGAGGGTTGTCATTATCCTGCAAAATACCCCCTTGGAGGAGGTGCCTCTCACTGCACGGGCTGAGCACAGAGGCAGTGCCCGTTGAAGACTGGCTTCTTGAAAAGCAAACCAAAAACGTGTCTGTGAGACGAGCACGAGTCCCGGAGCCCTCGCTGCCTTTCACACCCTTCCAGCAAAGCTCCCTGCACCATCCCCAGAGCCCCTCTGCTCCCCCCAGCCCTGCTTCCTCCCCTTCCCCTCCCCACAACTATTTAATTTTGCTCTGGCATGAAATAATAGAGTGCTGTGTATCTATTACAGATGTAAAGAGATTTAGACTGCCACAGGTTTCAGTAGCACATTCAGAGCCCTAACAAAGCTGGGTATAATAGACTCTCCCTGCCATTATCCATTCAGCAAGTGTAATAAATGACTCGGCCGCAGCCTGCCATATACCACCCGGCCCAGATAACAGCTGAAAGGAGAAAATTAAATTTTGCTTTTGTTGAAACATTATGATTTATGTATTTGTAATATAGGCTGCGGTGGGCAATTGAAAAAAAAAAAAAAAGATTGCTGAATATACTTCAGGGTTACTGATTGTACCACAGGCCACTTAGAGTGCTAGAAATTCTGTTCTTCTCCCTGTGTTCCTTAATAATAATAAAATCATACAGATTCCCATTAACCTTTTCGCTCATGTTGATTTTATTTATATATATAAATGTTTTTTTATTTCCAAGTCTTAAGTTTTGGCCATTTACTCTCCGCCTCATGAAAAATAACAGACTGATGGTTTATGGAGACAAGGCATGAAGTACCTAGGCATGTAAAAATGATGGATGTAGGTCAAAAAATCTATATATCATTTTTAGTATTTTTATAATAATTTTCTTTAAATGGGGTGGTTCCCCCCTTCCCCTCCTCCTCTTCTTCACAGCTGTCTTTAGAGTTGATGACAAGATATTCTGATATCCTCATCCTTGCAATATCTAGACCTATAAAAATAATTAACTTCTCCCACCTTAGAAATATAGAGACAGAAACAGGAGTGCTTCACCCTGTAATTTATAATATTGCAGCACTGTCCCTTAATGTTGTAATCAGGCCTGCAAAGTCTTATCATGTTGTAGAATATAATGAACTTACTCATTCATTTCAACATCACATTTCATCTTAGTTGTTCTCCACATTACTTGCTTGCCCCTCCCCTTTTCTGGAAGAGTGGCAAGAACATAGAAGTTTTCTCATTCTTTCTTATTCCCTTTCTTCACCTTCTTTTAGCTCAGGGCTTGAGCTGAGTCAACAGACTGATCCAGGAGGCTGGGGGCTGATTTGCCTTTGCTCCCTAGGAATTTAAACGTGGGTAGCTTTTAGTCTTTTTTTGGTGTGTGTTTTTAAGAATTTATTAAAAATAGTTACGTGGTTTACACCAATAGGTTGAGGAAGCACTTGGCTGCATGAGGGGAGGAGGCACAGTGGTAGGACTGGAGGCAGAGGATGCTCTGTGCTTCCCATGCAGAGCCCCTGTGTGGCCTTGTTGCTCTGAGCATTTGAGTCTCCAATGTTACCACTGAAAGTGTTTGCCAGAAATTGGGAGGGCTAATTGGATGGAATGCTCCACGCCTGGAAAGGTTCAATGTCAGATTGGATCAGACTTTAGGCAGCCTGGTTTAGTGGAAGGCTTCCCTGCCCATGGCAGGGGGTTGGAACTGAATGGCCTTGAAGGTCCCTTCCAACCCATCTGTTCTATAATTCTATGAACAAGGATTGTTCCTGTCTTCTTTTTGGTTGCCTATGGGGTAGTGGAGTGATGAATCTCTTTTTTCTGACCCTCAAAGCTGTCCATACTTAATGTGGGATTCATTTGATAACAGCTTATCCAATTGTGATGCTTTTGGATTTTTTTTTCCTGAGGGAAATGTTCTTTTCTGCATTTTGTTAGAGATTATGATTAAGAAACAGCTCTTGTCCCCCAGGATGGAGCTGGGGCCTGATCCTGGCTCGTTCCCTTTTCTGTGTAGGAGCAATGAAAGGACATGTTGGGAGCCATGGCCATGGGGAGGGCCTGTAGCTCTACTGTAGCCTTTGCTCACAGCATCTCTTGCACTTTGGTTTTTCAGAGCCTGGCATCTGGCCTCTGGTATTGGGTCTGCCCATTTCTTGGGCCAGACATATCTAGAAATTTTAAAACCCACCAGCAGAAATGTATATTAAATTTTTTTTTTTTAAATTCTGTGTGCATGGTGTTAAGCATTTAAATAACTCATGTAATTTTTAGTCCTGCTGAGCCCCAGGCTGCCTGTTAGTGTTTGTGGGCTGGAGGTTTGGCTGTGCAGGGGATGTTTTACAGCCAGCTCATCTCTCCATCAGGTATTCTGCTAATGCACACTGACAGATATTTTGTGAAGCAACATTCAGTCTATTTATTGACCCCCTGCCCTCAAATGCATACATACAGCAGAGCATTCCAGCTTATATTTAATGCTGAAACATTTGTAAGTACTGTATATCCTATGATCTATTGGACTAATGAAAAAGAAGGTTTATCACTGCAGTCCAGTGTAAATCTGTGGATAACCTCACTGTACAGTCAATTTATTCCTTTAAAAGGTTTATTCCTTTATCAGGTGTTTGTAGAAGGTTTCACTGTAACTACAGCAGAGACATAATTTGCTGTGGGGCAGATTTATTTGTTTCACGGGGTTATTATTTTAACAGTCTGATAATCACTATGAGTATGTTTCACCATTTGGTATTTCTGTGTGTATATGTGAAAGTGTGTTTATTCATTCCCTGAACAGGTTCATTTTCTTATCAGCTATTCATTTTAAGGAGTTTTATTACATATGCAGAGTGTGTAGGGTACTAGAATGCAGTAATTTTATTAAGAGATTTATTTAATGCCAGATATTAATTTAGCTGGCGTTTGCTGTAACACAATCATATGCTTTCACCTGGCCAATTTTCTTTGCATATCACAGTTTACTATAAACAACACTTTCCCTGCACTGCAGCCTTCAAATTCCCCCCTTTTTTTTTTCCATTTAAAAGAAACTTTTTACAGGGAACTCCCCAGACTCTGAACCCTTCCATTCATCATATTTGATTTTTTTAAGCCTCAGTTTCAGGAAGAAGGGATCTTGTGAAGTGGCTTTTAAAAAATGAATATGTTTAAAGATTCTGTTAAGAGGAGATTTCAGAAATGCTTGAGTTACTCAGCACACAGCCTGTGACTCACTGGAGAGAAGCAGCAGGAGGAAGATGATCCCAAAACAAGACTCTGGTTTACTCAGAGACTAATGTGGTTTTGGTGTTTGCTATGATTTAACAATTTTTATCTTCTGTGAATATTAATTCTAGAAAAAAGGGGAAAGAAACTATCCATTAACTGTAGATGACATTTGTTTTCAACTTGGTATAAAATGAAGCTATAAAATAAGGGAAAAAAATCCACCTGCATCACTGAGTCTCAAGCTGGGCTAAAACAGACTCTCATTCAAATCTTCCTGATGTCCAGAGGTGTTTTGGGCTGATTTCAGAGGAGGGAGGCTTGGTGTCTAGTTGATGGCTTACCTTTCCCCACAGACAGAAAGAGCTGCATAGAAAAAAGCTGTGAGCCCTCTGTGCTCTGAAATAGCTGGAGGCCATGGAAGAGGCAGAGGGTGACACTGCACATCCCTGGGGCCCAGATGCAGATTTCCAGGCATGTAGAATGCTTTACTTTGAATTACTTACATGAGAAAGAATTCTTCTGTAGCAATGAGTTTTTCTGGTCCAGATAATATAGGAATCACTCAAAACTTCTGAGCTCAGTCTCTGCTGGGTCAGGCCCTTAACTGCAGGGGAGTATTTCTAGTAACTGCCCATATAGTAAACTAAACTTGAATCTTCTGCATGACACCACAGCTGTCTTCTGATTCCTCATTTGTCTCATTGCTAGAAGAATGTTTCTTGATGCTTGACTAGGCTCAAAAATGCAAAAGCATTTTTGTCAGCAGCAGAGTCAGTAAGGTTTAATGCTGAGTTTTCTGACATCACTGTAAGGTCCTGTATAATTAAAGAAATCATATGGTTGCCTCAACTCAGAATTTGGAGTCTATATTTATTCAGAGACTGAAACTTCCACTGGACATAGAAACCATAGATAACTTCTGGCCATCTACACAGCCATACTGAGATGAAGAATCATACTTGGGCCCTTTATTTAAATATTTTTTGATAGAAAGTAAGAATTTTACTTAGAACTTGGCAGCTGACTGCTTTCAGACCTTGGACCAAAGTTGCATCTATTTTAAGTTTATCTGTAACTGTCTTCTAAGTAAATATTTTGATCTTATTATGCACATTGGTTTTTAGTTTCCCAGTACTTCTTAGGGTTTGTGTTATCTTTATCTTCTAACTTTTTACTTGGCGCTATTATTTTCCTATTTTCTGTGTTGTCTAAGCCAACTTTTTCTTGAATTGTCTGAAACTTCTTCAAGTAGCAAGACAACTGTTAAACTTAGCAGTATTTCATTCTAATAGAGAAGCAATACAGCTAAACCATGTTATCAATAGAAGATCAAAACTATTGATGAACGCACAAAAGTAAATCAACATTTGTCTATAAACAGCATAGCCCATTTAACAAATGCAATTAATACAATTTAAACATTCAACCAGATATCACTTAATATTTGCTGCTTTTTTTCCCATCAGATGTCCGGGGAATGGTAAAATAACCTGCCAAAATCCATTGTCAACTACAGTATTTATTTGCCAGATATTTAAAATAGGGAGTCAGTGTTAGAGCTGATCAAAGAACTCCATTTCCACAGTTTTGGGAAGTATTTTCTAGTTTGTGCTGAAAGAAATCACAATTCTTCAAACTTATTTTCTAAAGGAGAGCTATGTTAAAGTACTAGATCTGCACTCAAAAGAGCAGAGTTTTGTTTGCTTGGAGGATCTGTCCTGATCCATGAAATGTTTTTCTTGAAAAATTCTTAAAATCAGTATTTAACTGCAAAGCATTTACATTCTGATACAAATGTATCTTCAGAAAAAAAGAATGTTTAATTGAAAATGTTCTTAACAGCTCTAGTCTGCTGACTGAAACTACTCATCAGTTTGTTCTTCACTTACTCATTAGTATGGTATTAAATTTATGACTACAGTGAAAAATATCTGCTGTGGGTAATTGAACTCCCATTGTAAAGAACTGTGTTAAAATGTACTTAGTTATGCTCTTGGCTAAAGTTATTTGTTAAGTCTCCTAAGAGAGAATTAGCAGTTAAGTTTTGTTTTCACAGTGTTAATTATTACTCTTGATACTGCCATGCAACCTCCTTGACTCATTGAGACTTCTCAGTGAGGCTGGGTTATGCTCCTTAGTGGGTAAATAGTACTGAAAGGGAGAAGCAGAGAAGAGTAAAAATGGAACAAGTAGGCAGATGTAACATTGGGTGATGGACCCAGAGTCAGGTTTTCCCCAGGGGATGTTTGCTAGCTGAAGAGTGATGGTGATTTTCTTGGGAGTGTGAAAGATAAGCCAAAGACAGTGTGGATCCAGTTGCTGAGTTTAGTTTGGAACTATGTGAAAAATATGTTATTTCTTTGTGAGTTGTATCAGTTCAGACAGAAGTCTTCATAAACTTCCAAATGTTTTCAGTATATGACTCAAAGGAAAAGCCCTGCTTTATTGGCCATAATGTACCTCTTCCTACCTGATTCTGGGAATTAAATTGCCATCAGTTCATCCAAAGTTTGAAGGGAAGTTGCCTAGGCATCCCCAGTGCTGTGGGAACAAACCAAGGCACCATGGCCAAACACTTACATTGATGATTCTGCTTTTTATGTAAGATCTGCATCAAGACCCCTTAATTCTGCTGTGAAGAAATACTCCTTTCACCCCAGCAGAACCCTCCTAATTTGCATCCACCTGCTCTTGCTGCCCATTTTCTAATGACACCAAGGCATAGCTTCCTACTGCGCTTTGGCTCCATTTCAGGCTGAGACTAGAAGAGAAAGAAGGTTAAGAGACAGCAGGTCCAAATATCGGAAAACCTCAAAACTCTGTGCAAAAATCCCTGACTCTACACTCAGGTTGCATGTTTTATACTGCAAATATATGACATGGCACTGGTCCATCAGTCCTTAATATGTCCTTTTTCAGGATATGAATGTGTGTGTGTGTGCAAATGCATATGGGTTTGAGAGAAACGATTGCTGGGGATTTTTTTCCTTTGGTCCAAGTGCTTCTAGACCAGAGATAAGACTGTTTTGGTAGCCTCAGCTGTTTTATTAACAGTGAAAGATTGCTCTGAACTGCACCTACTCCAAAATTGTTTTTGCAATACCAAGCAATGGTCCTTGCACAAATTCCTCTGACAGATTACCCATGTGTGCTTGCCCTGAGAATTTTGGTAAGAGATAAGCAACGAGATTAAGACCAGGCTTGTTTTCAGACTGTGATATTTAGGTTTGATATTCATGTGAGCACAAATGGTAAATGCTTTTTCTAGATGTGGCCTCTGCAATGTGGGGTGTTGTGTGCCTTCACATCTTTTGATAGAATCAAGTCTTTGCACAAGTTTTGTGAAGGTTCATGAAAACCCTATGGAAGTTTTCTTTCAATATCAATACAATGAAAACAGATCTGTAGACTTTTAAAAGGAAATGAAAACATTTTGAGTTGTGAAGTTATTAAAAAATTTGATGCAATCAAAGAAGTTGAAAATAGCCTTAGAAAACAACTATTGAATTATTATTGCTTTTATACATGTAGTGTATATGCAGTCATATAATGATTTTATCTTAACTACAATTATTTTATAATCAGCATATGGTCAGAGATCAGGGCCACTCAGGGAAATAATCCATTTGGCTGTAAGGGTCTGCTGGAATGATAAACTGTGCTTGCTACAAGTATGAGAATGGCTTAGAGCAGAATCTTTTGTTGAACGAAAGGATGCTCTGATATTAAGTCTGTTTCAACAGCTGAATCAAGCTAGAGCTTTGTAATCCCTTGTGATTTACAGTATCAGTTTAAAACTGAAATGTTATTTGATCAGATTTGAGGATGTTAACTTCCACCTTCTATAGCACTTTATCTGCATCTGACCATGTCCTGCTGAATAACAATTCACTAAAGAACGTGTATCAACCTGAAGTAATTTAAAAAAAAAGAATTATGCAAATGATCTCTCTTTATTTGGCTGTGCAGTGAGAGATCTTTCAAAGAAAAGAATAAGATGTAATTTCAACACACTTAGAAGTGGTGCTTCCAGGGGAAAAGGAAGTCTTTGAAGAAGCAATTTGTAGGCAGAGGTATTGTGCTAGAATGTGTAAATTGATGATTATTTACTAGTGAGCTTGTGAAGGAGAGAAACACATGCAGCCTTTTATCAATGGGTGGTTGCTGCATGAGAAGCCGAAATCATGATGTTTTTTACAGTGTCTATTTTCACTTCTTCCATTGCTTGCCAAGCTGTAATGTTGATCTCTCCATTTAAATTACAAAACTAGAAGAAATAATTTAATATGGCAGCTTCCTGCTCTGCAGAAGCTTGAACATCTGGAATGGCACTGTGTAATACAAATTGTTTTTTAATGCCTCTCTAGATTATGAATTATTGTCAGCAGAACTACTTTCACCCAGCTAAAGGCTAGAAGGCGTTTTTAAGTTTTGAAGGGAAAATCAAACCTTGCACTTCTGCATGGGAAAGAGTCAGCTGAGCTCCTTGTCTTTGGGGAGAGGTTCCAGTATGGAACCGCAGTCATGTTCCCCTTTGCTCCTCATCCTCTGCCCCCTCGAGTCTTTTATCTGCCTTTGCCTCTCTCTCGTGGAAGAACAAAGGCAGCACTGGGGGTTTGAATCCTCAGAAGAGAAAGAGGCCTGGAACCCATCTCTTTCCTTTTGGGCAAGCCTGAAGGGCAATTAAGTGGTGCAGGAGAGCTCCCCATAGAGAGAAAAAGTTCACTAAGAAAGTTAAGACTTTTAGGGCATGGATCTTTAGAATCTTTAAGGTATGAATTTGTCCTTTTCCCTTGTGCCACTTGCCAGCTCAGCATGTGATTGCATGACTGAGTGCTCAAGCATTTATGTACAGCTGGGCTGTAGAAACTATTCTCATTTTGGACTATAAGAGCAAAACATCTGTCCAGACAATGGTAATGCATAGGAGCGTGATGTCTCTTAAAACAGAGAGGACAAATATGATGAGAAGGCTTTGGAACCTTTTTTTAGTTCTCTCTGGAGAGGAACATGTTACAAATATCAAAGAATCAGCCTACTTTAGAGTTCTTTATATATATATTTTTTTTTTTTTTTTAAAGGGATTATTAGACTTTTTCCGGATTTGCCCTGAAAATCCAAGTAAAATGGAAGATCCAAATTATCACCAGTGCAAGAGACCCTTTCTGCTGTTTTATCTCTAAGAAAAAATGCTTTCTTCATGCCAGTCCTCTGATGTACGCATTGCTACAGATACGCCACTGTTTAAAAAATGGGCTGTTTACTGTTTGGATAGCTTCAAAGAGAGAGTTTTTCCCCCCTGGAACAAAGCTCTTCCTTAGCAAGATAAGTACAAAGTGTTTAATAGTGCCTCTCTTCTTCGCTCTCAAGATTTCTCTTTCTCTTTTCCCCTTTATCTCTGCCTACTCATATGTATTTTTAAGGGGACCCGATACGCCGGTGTCGTACGTTCACACCAGCTTAACAAATGATGCCACTTCCATGTAATTAATGGAAAGACACTGATACCATTAGGTCAGATGGACCAAGTGCTATCTGAGTTACTGCAAATGTCCCTTGCACAAACTCTCCCTTCCTGAAGGCAGAGAAGGGGCTGTACCATCTCCATGCTCTTGTCCCACTGGGACCTGATTTTATGGACTGTGCAAGATGAAGGAGCCAAAGGAGGGGAAAGGAGTGAGGGTTTTCTGCTGGGTTGAGTGTGCAAACACCAGCCCTGAGGTACTAGCACTGGCTTGAACATGAGTGCAGAGAAAGCTCCACAGGACACAGTCTAAGGCTGTTGAGCTGCTCAGTAGAATCCTAGAATAATTTGGGCTGGAAGGGTCTTAAAGGTCATCTCGTTCCAACTCCCCCACTGCCATGGTCAGGGACACCTTCCCCTACACCAGGTTGTTCAGAGCCTCATTCAACCTAATTTTTAAAGAATATCTTGCTATTATTGACAATTTCTCTTTCTCTGCCTTCAACTATCTTGGATTACTTTTGTTACCTTTAAAATCTTAAATCAAACATTTACATGAGCTACCAGAGCTGTCTTTAAATATTTAGTATGCTGCCAGGATTTTTCCTTCAAGTGTTATAGTGAAAAGTTCCCTGTTCATTACTGGGTTCATACATTCTGTGGCAGAATTTTTGCTTTTGCTGTCTGACTGATATAGACTAGCCAAATCAATCTTAACATGAGCAGATAATTCCAGGAAAACCATGACTAAACATGAACTGCAGTAAATTACTTTTTTCTTGCAGTGAGTAATAGTAATCCTGTTGTAATACTTGTGTATTATTTGTGTTGGGGTGATTTTAAAAAATATTGGAAGTAATACTCTGGAATGGTGTAACTTTGACTGAACTACTCCATAGGAGTTTAGTCTGGTCTGTAGTTTGGACTAAAGCCTGCTGGTTTCTTGCTCTTATCTTCTGAGGATCTCTTATTATTCCTAGCTGAAATGTCTACAGAACGTTTGCATATATATAGTACTAACAAGATAACATCATTATGCTTTTGTATTTTTTTATATGTCAGATGTTTTAGGTGACTAACATGTTTTATCTTACAGATATGAAACAGCACATCTATAACTTGCTACTGCATTGAATAGATTAGATATCAAAGAAGTATTGTAAATGAAGTAGGTTTTGATTATAACTGTATAAATGAATTGACTATCAAGAAATAGAACTATAGAAATATTTCTATAAAAAAAAAAGAAAGAAAACTGTGTGTATCTTATAACCACTTTCTTTTCTCATTATGGTTTAAATAGCTTATCTAAATCTGAGAATTTTCTTTTTTTTTCATTGTTCCATCTTTATTTCATTGAAAACTGCAGGAGTTTTAACAGACCAAATTATCTCAGGAATGAGGACAAAATCTCTTTGCATCTAGATTTACCATATAGCTCTTGTTCCTCGTTTCAGACTGGAATTAATGCCCATTCTCTCTCACTGAGTAAATCACATCACCTCTTCAAGCCACACACGTCTGCATGGTACCACATGTGATGAGGTACTTGCCTGTGCAGATAAGGTTTGGGAGACTGAATTCTTCCTGGTTGCATTGGTTTATCTCATGTACCTGATAAGTACAACTTAATTCCAATCCTTTCCTACACTACCAGTGGAATAATTAACCAGCCAAACTCCCAAACTGGTGTGTCACAACAGAGCCCTGTGTTTCTGCTGTGTTTCAGCCCACATGGAAACCTGGACAAGAAGACAGCAGAAGGCTGTGGGGTATCTTGGGTGCAGGGAGCTGAAGAAGAGAGGGACTGCTACATAAACCAGATAACTAAGGTCGTTGAAACTGATAGTGTTTCTATTCCCTTGCTGCTTCTTTTAAGCAGATTATGCCTTTTCAGTTAGAGTCGGGGACAGCTTGATTCACTGAGCCCTTCCTGCACTCACTTGGCTATGATGCATTCAGATTACAATGCTTGGAAGAAGTTTGTTTGCTCTGGAGTGTAATTATAGGTTTTTACTAGTATTTATAGAGCCTCATCTGATATATCACAGCAGGCTGCCATAAAAAGTACCAGCAGGTCCTGCATTCTGCTGTCTGGGTATTAAACAAAGAATACAATAATCTTGTCTTCTACAGGTTCCTCGCAAGCCAATGCTTTTGCTTTTACTTAATACTTAATGTTTCTGTTCTCATTCTAATTGCTCCTGCTTATTCCTTACTAAGTCTTTCTAAGAAAGCAGGGGTAATTATACACAGAGCATTGCAATGAGACAAAGACAATATCCTTTAGGTTTAAAAGGTTAGGACGTTAGTATCCATGCTTTTATTTAAGTAACAATATACAGCAAGATGTGCAGTTATTTTGTAACAGCAGTAGGGTGGGGAATATGGTGAGTTGTTAGGCCTTTTTTGCATACTTTCTCACTTTACAGGTTCAGGTAATGATAAAAGAGGGATGGAATTTCTGCACTTCGTAACAATTCCATCAGAGATTTTCAAATAATAATAATAATAGTAGCATAGAGTCCCTAACTTTATAATTACTGCATTTCCACATGGTAATCTATAGACACACGGATGTTCCTGTGATGTGTTAATGAATGCTTTAATTAATGAGTAAAAAGTAAAGCTCTGATAACGTTATTAGCACAGTATCTTTGCCAAAACAAAAAAAACAATCACAGAATAAAAATCTATGCAACATAGGAGTCTAAAAGTCTCAAGAAGTTGATTGTGTCTCATGCTAAACATGCTGGCTCCAATCCAGTGACACCTCTGAGCCAGTGCTGGACCCCAGGGCTGGCAGGACCACCGTGTCCTCACAGGGCAGTGCTCGGATGAAGTGGGGACAAGAGGGTCAGGGTGTTGCAGAGCTGAGCTTTCACTGAAAGAGGACTGAAGAGGAAACAGGACACACCAACTAGGACTGAATGCAGAAGTGGTGTGGTGAGCAGGATGCTGTGGTGGGACAGCAGACTTTTGGTGTGAGTAATTTGCTGTGCCTCAGTGTGATGGGGTAGGGCTGTCTCTGGTGGGTCAGTTCATGGCATGTCAAGCCTGGTGCCACCACCTGGTGATGGATGTCAAGGAAGTGCTACACTTGAGGTTTAGATTCTTAAGCATGTGTGTTATATAATGTGCTAAAATGTGGCACATTTTTTTTAGTTCTCAACTTCATAAAAATATGAAAATGTTATTGACTGAGATATGTCTTCTCTTCAAAGGCAGTAACAGAAGAGCCACAGAGCTGTGCTGTCTGCTTATAGTGTATAATTNAGGGTGGCTGTGGTCAGCTGGGGTTGGTCTCTTTCTCCAGGCAACAACGGACAGAACAAGAGGACACAGTCTCAAGCTGCCTCAAGGGAGATATAGGCTGGATATTAGGAAAAAATTTTTCACAGTAGGAGTGATAAAGTACTGGAACGGTCTGCCCAGGGAGGTGGTGGAGTCACCATCCCTGGATGTGTTTAAAAAAAGACTGGATGTGGCACTTGGTGCCATGATCTAGTTGAGGTGTTAGGGCATGGGTTGGACTCGATGATCTTGAAGGTCTCTTCCAACCTAGAAATTCTGTGATTCTGTGATTCTGTGTGACCTGGCCCAAATTTCCTGTTATTGAATCGAATGTGATAGTCTTGATATTTTCAATGTTTTAATTTGTAGGCAGAGTACATGTGACAATATTTCCCCCCCTCTATGGGAAAAAATTTCTGAGTGGATACATAAGCTGTTTCCAGGTTGAACACACACAGATATTACTCCCCCTTGGAGGAGGTGAATTCTGCCAGATTCCAGCTTAGGCCAGGTTCTGGTGGTATTATAGTTTCAAAGAGGAAACATGGTCTCCCTGATTTGATAGAACTGATGTAAAGATTGACCAGTGGTCATGCTCTAGAGAGAATGAAATTTGGTACATCAGGTGCCAAAGACATACAGATGAAAGACAAAGCAGGAGTAGAGTTTTAAAATTAGACTGCTTTATTTTTCTATAATTAAATAACAACTTTTATTACAATTTTTAAAATATTAAACCATTTAAAAAGTATTTCAGGCATTCTATTTTGCAGGTTTCTGGAGAAAGTAATTTTGCATTTAAAAAGCCTTAATTTAACACAGAAACAGTGAAAAGTATTTGATTTTTGTCTGTTTTTCGTAAGAAGGAAAAGTAGTTCCTTGGTTACCCATGTATTTTGCTGTTTATAAATCATGGGAAGAAAACTTACTGAAATGCAAAAGAATATTTTAGCTGCAGATGTTGAAAAGGAAAATTAACCTTTGCAGTTTTTAGTTTTGCTAAGAAACCTCAACAGTGATGGTAATTCCAGACACAATGATAAAAAGATCCACGTTCATCATATCAGAAACTGTGACAACCAGTTCCACCTTGCAAAACTCCCAGCACCATTCCTTGGAGCAGGGCTTTGCCTGATGGGTGCTAAGGGAGAGCTGGTTCTCCATCACCAGCCCTGCCTGCAAGTAGCACATTCCTCTTCCCTTTATCATCAAACCCTGTTCTTCTGTCTTCCCTTTTTCAGAGGGTTTGTGATTCAGGGATAGTCAGTTTCTTGTTTAGGCCTAACACTGAGATTTTTATACAGCAGAGGTTGCTGAAGCGTTTATCTTCTAAGAAACAACATACATATACAGAATTGCAGTGTATGTGTTTTTCAAACAGCACTGAGAAACAAATGGGTCACTCTTGGTGCTTTTCAACCTTAATAATGTCTTTTTCATATCTGTCTCACTTATATGAGCTATTCTGCTGTACCCTCATATATTTCTTTTTTGAAGTTTGAGGAGATATATTTTTTGTTTCTCTGTATTGCATCAAAAATATTTTAAAAGAGAATTAATTAAATTGAAGAACTACAAAATATTCAAAGATACAGCATTCTTAGACCTGGGACAGTTTCAAGGCTTTACAGGACAAGTTCTTGATGAAAAAAGATGATCTTATTCCCTATCAAGGACAATGATAGAACAGCAATCTTGGACAGATTTGATATACTTTGAAGAGCAAAACTGTTATCAGTAGGAATTCAAGATAAAGTTTACTGTAGAAAAGCCCTACTGACAAACTTAGCAAACTTCAGTGCTTCCTATGCCAGAATGTATAATATGAAATGGCAAAGCAGGCAGCAGAAGGCTAACATTAAAGGATGGTGAAGGGAACTGCTCCTGTTCACATCCTAAAAAATAAAAGCATTCACAGGGTTTATTGGAGAAAAAGGAAATCTCACTTCCATACAACTCAGATAAAAAGGAAAGTTACATTTAATAAATCCTGTGATGAGCCCTTTATGTCTACAAAGTTTGACCAAGGGACCAAGGTAATCTTTTAAAAACTAATGGATTCTCTTTAACCCACTAAAAAAAGAAAGAAAAAAAAAATCAGGCATCCTCTTGATCAAAATTCTCCACAGTAGATTACCTTTAAGTGATAAATGAACTCCCAGAGAAGATGAATGAGTGGCATGAACCCCTGTATATACTGTTCACTAACTGCAGGAAAGATCTTAATTCAGCTGAAAGGAATTCTGTCTTGGAGGCCTGTCAAACTAAAGAGACAGAGCATGGATGATTACATTCAGCATCTGAGAAACTTCAGCATAATTGAATCAACTAGGTTAGATGTAACTGTGGGAAAGATCAAATGAGTAAGTGAGAGGTGCAAGGTAGAGTGTCTTGTTCTGCACCCTTGTGACTTGGCCAGAGAGGTAAATGGACTGTACTTGAATGGAGAGGATGAGGAGGTGGGGTTTATTAGAAAAATGAAGAATAGACAGTGGAGGTGAATTGACAGAGAAGTGGGTGTTGAAGTTGGCACAATCAGAAAACCAAACAAATAAAAAACTCCAGAGGCTGACCACAGGAAACTGAATTAGGACTGAAAACTGCTTTGAATGCAGGCTTGACTGAGCATTCTCAGCCAGCCCCACTGTGCTCCCATTGAAGTGAAAAGTCATTTTACTCAAGAATTTTACCAGCACGTGAGTATCAGAAATCAATCAGAATTAATTTCCTTGTAATACAACTGGCACAAGTATGGTGGAAATCTGAGAAATGGTGCCACAACTCTTGACTATGAGCTCAGTTTTCGTGCCGGAGGGCTTCCTTTTGCCAGGATGATGCCTGTGATGCCTTGGTTCCTCCCTGTTGTCCCTGCTCCTCTCCTCCCCAGCAGTCAGAGGGAGGCTCGTGTATGTTCCTCCCAAACTTTGAAAAAGCCATTGTCTGGGCATCTTTATCATGGCAATTTGTCACGGAAGGTAAAGAGGAGAAGGTAAAGATGGTGTTGATCCTGAGAGCTGTGCTCACGGCTTCCCTTTGCCAGGGAGCAAGAGCAGTGTGGGTGCTGCACCAGTTTTTTATAATCATGTAGCATATTTCTAGTGATAAAGGGTAAACATTTAGCAGTTACTAGCTCTCCCAGTTATGTTACAACTAGTAGATAATATCTGTGCCTCCTGAATTTCCTTTCTGCTATTAGAATATGTTCTTTCAAATAGCAAACTGCCTATCACTTACTAATCTGGCCATTGTGTAACTAATACAATAAATATGTCTCCTGTAAAGTGCAGTGAAGTAATGAGCAATTTAATGAGTTAAGCAAAGAAAGATAGAAAGTGAAAATAAGAAACCATGGAAACTAGCCCACTAATCCTAGCAGAGTGCCAGCAGACTAATGAAGACAGACGGAGAGTGAAAATGAGAATAAAAAGGAGAAACAGCTCACTGAAGGCAGAGATACAAGATATCTGTGTCTTTAAAAGATTTCTGTATTTGCTCTTTGCACTAAGCCAACATTTCCCTTTCCCACAATTGCCAGAGAATGGTTTTCTGTCAAGGAAAGTGAGTCAAAAATGCTGTTTGCAGCCAGATCCTTTTACCGGCCTTCGATTCCTGATCTCCTGTCCCAAATCTCACAGTTGGAAATTGCAAGTAAATGGTAGTATATAGAGATGTTAATAAGATGACCCCTCTTTCCTTCCTCCTCTTCCCCTAGATTAAGAAGTGGTGAATCAGCATCACAACTCCATGATCACGTTTCTGACAGAAAACATAAATATATAATATACATACAACCTCTGTAGGAGCTGAGGTAATCTTGGAGTCAAGTGCAGACTTCTGTAGCCATGGTCTCCACTGGGTTCTCTCAGACCAGACCCCGACCCAGCGTGTGCTCTGCACCCAAATTTAGCTGGTGCTGGAATCAGACTGTCCTCACTTCCCTTGTCATTGGGACTCCAACTCCACAAGCCCAGTGTTTGACAACATGGATTTTGCCTTTAATAATATCTTGGAGTGACAGGACACAGGACTGTTTTCAAGGTGTTCAGGCAGATCTTGAGACCGTGTCAGGTAAATGAGGCCGTTTATGAGGGATCTGTTATAGTCAGTTCAATAGTTTATAATTTAAGACTATGTTCTAAACTAAGGGTGGGGACTCTCATGTAGTGGGTTAATACATACATGACCTTTAGCACATCCTGACCTTCCTCAGCCTGAGATAATGTTCCATAACAAATTTATTGTGTCGGGGAGATGATTTGTCAGCCAGCAGAAGTAACTGGTAGGAACAAAAGGGAGTAGGGACTGAGAGGAGTCTGCTGGTCGGGGATGCTCTTTTATTTATTCTCTGCATCTAGATTGTAATTCTTTATGTGCAATGTCTGAATCCCCACCTGTCCTGTGACTGAGAGCTAATGGGCACTTCTGGCTTTACTTATCTTCTGCTTGGTCTTGTAGTTTCTGTGGTTGTCCCTTTACTCCATAAGCTGGTGAGAGCACAGCTCCTTGTCAGCTTGGCTCTGACCAGGTGCTGCCCACAGCAGCTCTATTTGCCATGCTGTAAGTTAATAGGTAATGATTCATCCATAAAACAAATTCTTCCTTGTCAGAAGCCTGGCAAGCAATATGCAGCTTCAGAGAATTTTTTGCACACGAAATTCTCTATAAATTCAGACACGTTGATCTATTCTGATCGTAGACCCTTTGGGAAGCAGAGTGAGAGTATTTGAGGTTTTAAGTCACTTTACTGAACTTTGTTTATTTTCTCTGTGTTAAGCGATCTAAGAAGAAAAAAGCTCTTTACAACCAATACCTTGTATAATTTCAAACAGAACTGAGCTTTTTATCAGAGCAGAAAATATGCCTCAAAAAAGAATTTCTTGTGAATGTTTACTTGACTAAAAGTGACATTGAGTCAATGGTTATGTTTCTTTTTTCTGACTGCTTTGTGATGGTTTGTAGACCTCACCTTTTATATAATATCTAAATGTGTTAAAAATTTTGTAGAAAAGGACCTTTGAAGTGGATTTCAGAACCACAGAATCTGCTGTTAGAAGGGACCCAAAAGGATCATCAATGCCAACTCTCCTGGCCCTGAACATTCTTGAGTCACACCCTGTGCCTGAGAGCATTGTCCAAACACTCCTGGAGCTCTGTCAGGCTGGTGCTGTGACCACTGCCCTGGGGAGCCTGCTCAGTGCCCAGCCACCCTCTGGGGGAAGAACCTTTTTCCTGATATNCCCAGCACTCGAGGTGAGGCTGCCCCAGCCCAGAGCAGAGGGGACAATCCCCTCCCTTGCCCGGCTGGTGATGCTGTGCCTGATGTCCCCAGGACAGGGATGTCCCTCCTGGCTGCCAGGGCACTGCTGGCTCGTGTTCAACTTTCCACTGGCCAGGACTCCCAGGTCCCTTTGCATGGCTCCACTCTCCAGCCCCTCATTCCCCAGTCTGTCTGTACAACCTGGATGGTTGCCCCATCCCAGGTGCAGAATCCGACACTTTCCCTGGTTGAACCTCACAAGGTTGGTGATTGCCCAGCCCTCTCATTTGTGGAGGTCTCTCTGCAGGGCCTCCCTGCCTTCGAGGGAGTCAACAGCTCCTCCCAGTTCTGTATCATCTGTGAACTTCCTCAGTGTCCCTTCCAGTCCTGTGTCCAGGTCATTTATGGGGATGTTGAAGAGCGGAGGACTGAGGACGGATCCCTGTGGAACCCCACTTCTGACAGGTCACCAGTCTGATGTTACCCCTTCTTTAGGACTTGCAGCCACCCACAGAAACACACACTGTGAAACACAATATGTTGATGTCACCTTGTGTATTCCATGAAAATGGAAATGGACTTTTGAACATGCAAATTTGCAACTCATTCGCAAAGAGAATCAGCAGTACTAATAGAGCACGCAGAATTATCAGCAAAAAATGTGCTGGAGCAAGCAGTGGTGGGATTTGGGGGTAGTATGTTGTTTTCTTTTACTTCCTTTTTTCCTTGACACAATTTCTCTTCTCTTGGCAAAATGGGAAAGAAAACATGTAAAGGAGAAACAGAAGCCAAGGAAATAATATTTACTGATACAACATGTATTAGTTTTTGAAGCTGAATTTAGGTAATTTTTGCTTAGCGTTTTTACACATAAAATTTGAGGTTTTCTATTTTGAAAAGGACTTAAAAATACTCAGTTATAATATGTCACTGTCTATAAGCACAGTACTGTTTTTTCATTTTTCTTCCCCATGGGATCTAGTCCCTCATAGTCATATCAGCTGCTGCAAACAGCTCACTTTTACTCAGGTCTTTGCATCGCATTTAAAACATTGTAGATATGACACAGGATGAATTGCCTGTCTTAATTCTCTAGCAAAGGACAATGGTTGTAATTTAAGGATCAAGTTCAACCATACTTTTATGAAATTAGCTCTGAAATTATATGTCTGCAAATATAGTTCTGCCCTTACTGTGTCATAGTGCTACTGAGCACATTAATAAATTATTGCTGTCTCCTCTGATTACAATAAAATATTTTAAAACGAAATCCAGAGATGCAATTAAATTAATGGACTCAAGGAGAAATATAAAGCTATAGGATGTAACAGTGTAAAAGGCTATTTCATTGTTGTGTGAGCCTTTTGAGTATCAGATGGATTTTCATTATCAAGAGGTCTGAATTCTTTTAGATCCTGCTTTGACATTAAAGGCAGGATACCATGACAGTAATGCTTAATATTAAGGTACATATATATTCCATAGCTAAGAGAGGATTCTCATTCTTGGATGAGCATTCCAAGCTCAGAGAGCTCACCCCCATTTTTCAGTGCATTCCTCTCTCCTTGCCCCATTTTATGAAGTTCACCCACTGATTCTGTCTTTTCAGAGTCCTCAGGGAAGCATCAGAAGTTGCTTCAAGAGCTACTGCGAAGGGATAAGAATAATTCTTATTCCTGGAATTCACGTTCTTATAAAGTAAAGAAATTGGGAACAACAAAAATGAGGGGAGGAGTCTAATGGGGGTGCCCTTTATTGCTCTATTTAGATTTAGGTGTTCAGACACAAAGGCAAAAGAACTTTCTTCAGTAACAGCACCACTGGATGTCCCTCCTTGGAATCTTTTCCCTTGAAGAAAACTGGATTTTTGCTATTGCAAATACGTTATTGCAATGAGGATATGAGCTCAAATGTAGGACAACAAATAATGTTTTCCATTTTTATTTTTTTGGTGCAAGTCTGTGTGTTTGAAGGGCTGAGAATTTGGTTCAGGAAGGATATCAGGTTGTCAAATTGATCTCATGCCTACTGCTTGTGGTTTTTTTATGGTAGTGTCTTCCTGGCAAATTAATCTCATAATGATCAGTGTTGATTGTGGTCAAATGTTGTTCTGTTGTTCTATTTTTCCTGAAGAATAGGAAGAATTTTTACAGGCTGTGTATTCCTTAAATAGTTTTTCAGTGCCCTCTGAAATATTTCGGTGTATTTTACGAGTGATCATACTTGAAGTATCTACGAAGTAAATCAACCGCAGTGGTTCAATACCATTTTAATTGAATTGTCTTTGTATTTAAATTGAAATAGTCAATTGCAGAGGTATATTTGCCCAGGAAATCCAGTTTGCAAACCAAATTTATTCTGTATCTAACAGAAAGAGAACTGCATAAAATTGCAGAGCCAGGAGCCCCAAGAATTAGCTGTGCATGTTTCCCACAGCAGACTGCCCCTTTAAATTGGTCTCGGAGAAAGAACAGTGCATTTATAATTTAGCTTGTCCTGAAGGAGAACTCTTCTCCGTGGGAGGATCCTCTTTAATTACAACTTCACAGTAATAAGATGAGAAATGAGCAAGCAAGAAAGTACTGCTGGAATGAGACATGATAAATCAGTTTGTCCAGGAAGCACGTTTATACCAGATCTATCACCACATTCAGCACGGCACTATCTTTCTTATTTCAATAAGGAAATCTCATGAAGAAATTTTAATTGCATACTATTAGGTGAAAGTCAATGTCCCATAATGAGCAAAGTGAAACCTGCATTTTTTCTTCTTTTATCTTCATGCTTTGAGTTCCCAAGGATTAACACAAAATGATTTGCCCTTAAATTGCACCCTTTTTTCCCCCCCCTGTTCATTTGTCTGAAGGATGTAGATTTTAGGTAATTTAAAAGGCACCAAGCTTTTGCTGTATGCTTCATGCTTGCAAGTTGGGAGTCAGATGGGAAAAAAATTTCCAATTTTCAAAGTCTCCTATTGTTAAGGGTGACTGAATGGCAGCCTGCAATTATATGATTTCAATGTAATTCATTCAGTAGGGAAGAGGTTGGTTCATAGATGCCTGGCTTAAAAGATTGGCATTGCTGTGTGATTAATTTCCAAAGTTTGGAGGTATTTTCAACAGCATACAAAGGAAACATGTGACAGTGACATTTTCTGGATTTGTGCTAGGATTGCTTTATAATTGAAGTGCTGGGCTAGTGGGGATCACATTATCATTGGAGGTTTATTTTTCTTAGGGTGAGTGTATGTTTGTGTGTGTAAACATATAAAATATAGAATATGCATCCATAAATGCACATGTGCATACATGTATATATGAGCACACAGGCACGTGATAGGTGGAAGTGTACCAGGGGATTTTATTGTGTAGGTGTCTTGCACTTACCCCTTAAATGCAGATTTTCAAGAGTTACTTTATTTCTCTGTCACATAAGAAAGCTAATGATGAGGTTCATTCCTGAAAGAGCTGTAATTTAATGCTTGATTTAGGATATTTAAGCAAAGAAAAAAGGTATTTGTTTTTTTGAGTGAATTAAATTTGTGAATTATAATTACAGGCAAAAATTGCTATAATGGGCAACTGAGAAGTACCTTCTCTACAACAGTTTTTTTTTGGTCCATTGTTTGTTATGGTCAATGGATTCCCTAATTACTTATATTTAAAGCTGTGCCAAATCTTCATTATCAGACATCAAACCACATGAACCTTACCCACACAGAAAAGAGCTGAAATGAATCAGGAGTGAAAACAGAGTGCTTTCAGCTTCTACCAGAAGAAAGATGAACTACTCAAAGGACAGAGAAATCGAGGGTGACACTCTCAAAAATTTAAATCAAAATGTAGTACATGCGATTTCCATGTCTCTTAACTGACTTCTCAGTGTTGGACCTATAGGTTTTATATGGCAAGTTTTGTACCAATCTTTTGTACCAAAACTGTACCAATCAGAATGATCCTTTAAATACACAGGCTCTTGTTTTTGCTGTATTTGTATGACTCTGAGAGGTAAGCTTGAGGAGGGAAGCTACACTGTGGGGGAAACCTGGGACTAAAGCTGGCAGTGCTGGCTGGAGCAGATTCTAGATGAAGATTTTCTGATAAATTGATTTTTTTTTCCTCCAGAAAAAGCAGGTTGGCTATTGTTATTGCTGGAAAACACACCAGTTTCAGGAGAAAAGTTTCTTGAGATGAAGATCCCAGGGTCAGGTCTGTATTCTTTGGGGTCTTGAAACACTCTGAAAGGTTTAGGATGCAGAAACACTTTTGAAGTCATGGCAGAGGAATACACTCTCTAAATATAGATGTTTCTCTCTTTGAGCCCAGTCTGAACTTCATACCAGTATATGTGTCTTGAGGAATGGGCTAAATGAAAGAGAAAAGAGTAAAAAGGCAAGATATGAAAGAAATATTTTGACTATTTGTCTTGTGGAAAAAAATGTTTAGTGCTTGAAGCTTATGGGTGTTCAAACTCTATCCAGCACCAGTCTGATGGTCTGTATGGCTTAGAAATGAAAAAAATTAATCTTGGAAAAATAGATAATCTCAGTCAGTAAATTTGTCCCCAAAAGCTGGGAAAAAAGACACTACAGCGCCAAGATCCTTATACATTGCCCAATATCCAAATTTTCATGGTGATCAGAAGTGCTGGGGGTGATTTCACCTGGGGCAAGGCAGCCCATTTCTGCCTTCTCTTTCCTACCTGGTTTTCACCTGTGCTGAGGGGTGGTGAGGTTCCTTGTTTAGCTCGAGCACACAGGACCTCACCAAGGTAGTGACATCTCTATTCTCACTGCATTCTCAGAGTAACCCTCTCCTCAGGATGGGGTCTTTAGGAGGCCAAAATATCACAGGGCTGGAGATTGCTTTTGGCATTTCAGTACGCTGGGGTTGTCTTTTGAGTGAACCCAGCATCGCTGCAGAAAAGTGCAGGGAGACGTGAAACAGCTGGGAGCCAGGGTTATGAAAAGATAAAAGCTGTTAAAAATGTCAGATTGCCTGCCTGGTGCTGATGGCCACAGGCTGCAGAGCAGAGAGGAGGGAATGGAGAGGTGGGGAGGGGTAGTGTCACAGGGGTTGTTTCCCTCCCTTGGTGCAAGGTGGGTTTGTGTGATGGACACACACCATGTGGGGGCAATTCTCCTCTCAGTATGAAATGATTGTCTATTTGTTCTGCTTGTGGAGCTGCCATTAATGCCAGTGGAACTCATGGAAAGGGTTCTGAATGGGAGGCCAAGAGCAACTGTGATTCAGAGATGAGCAATTTGCCTCATAAAGGCAGTTTTATGAGCTGTTTATTCAGCTTGCTCTGCGCTGAAATTGAAACTCCTCAAAAATGGCCCATTGGTATGGTCACCTGGTCCCACTGTATCACACAAACATCACTGCTTTGGCTTTTTATTCTACACCTTCTGGGATGTCAGGGGCACAGGACTGCAAAGGGCTTATGTAGAAAGCCCAGACCACTGAGATCAGAAGAAATGACATGTTCATCCACAGAGCATAATTCTCTTCTCACAACCACTTAATTTCTATAGTTTCAAAGGAATTCCAGAGTTCAGTAGTAACTATTACAAAAAAATTCAATTTTGATGAACATATCCTGTTCTGGGTGAACAGGATCATAATATAAAATATGTGGTGGCAAGTGCCTGTGATTTTTCTCCTAATAGGCAAGAAAGGGACAACAAACAGATTAACACCTTCTCCCACGGTACTAACTTCATAGTAAATAATGGCTAATTGCCAATGATATCAGGTGTTTATGTATGATTTTGTGCCAGATTTAGTGTCTTTTCAAGTATGAACACACAGAAAGTCTGGATTTTGTCCTTTTTTTTTCTTATAGATGAATTCACAAAATAAGATACAGGCAAGTTGAGACAAGCAACTAAAAGTAGGTCTTATAATGCTCATAGAATCATTAAGGTTGGAAAAGACCTCTAATGTAATCAAATCCAACCATTAACCTAACACTGATGATAGTTACTGTCAGTTGATTTACAGTTATTGACAGGAAGAAAAAGAAAAAAATTCTGAAACTACTCATTCTCCAAGATGAGATGGAAAAAAATGTCAGATGACCGGGGTTAGATTGCATATCAAAAGAGCAACAAAACAAAAAGATAACTGGTGATAGCTCATCCCCAATATGTGGGATAAAATAGATAAAATTTTACCCAATCTTCATGTGCATGAAACACATAGAATATACAGCTCTAGGTTCAGGCATTTGCCTCACATTGGTAATCAGGAAAGGAAAGATGGTGTTTGGAATGTTTCCTGACTGGAGGATAAATGTGCCAAGCTTTTATTACATGATATTTAATGTATTTATTTATGTTGCAGCGATGCAAATGGAGGGTTTTCATTTCAAGTGAATGAGGCTGGTGGAATTTGTTGCTATGTGGTGGCAGTGGAGTGACCTTGGTGCCACAGCCTCTGAGGCCACCTGGATTCAGTCCAGTTCCTGTTCTGTGCCACGGCTGAAAAGACCTGTCTCTCCTATGCCACCACTTATGTCCAGAGTGTCACAAGCATGCAAACATCTGTGAGGGTCTCTCCCTCTCTCTCTCTGCCTCTCTCCCCGCCTCTCCCTGTCTCTCTGGTCCAAAGAACATCCTAATCCCGACACAGAGCAGAAAGGAGACTTGTTTTAGCTGTATTTTCAAATGCCCTGTCGAGTGGGGCTGACACTGTTGTAGAAAGCTTGCTAGAGGCTTGCCAGGATGTGGGGTTTAGGTTAATGCAGCTGCTTGGAGGAACTCTCCCTTTGAAACGTGTACTGGTGTTTTATTGACTCGGAAAACCACCTTAAATTACTAAGCACCTCTGTGATCCACTCTAGCCCTTTAACTATAGAAAGGCTA
Organism: Nicator chloris; assembly: GCA_013400495.1. Taxonomy (NCBI): domain Eukaryota; kingdom Metazoa; phylum Chordata; class Aves; order Passeriformes; family Pycnonotidae; genus Nicator; species Nicator chloris. The sequence continues at coordinate 27,769 of WAAE01012479.1, read as the reverse complement.
CTTCTTAGTTATTTTTCTCTCTAATTCCAACATTTATAGTTAAAACTTAATGTGGGCATGAACTAATCTATTTCAAGTATTTCTGCTTTTCTAGACAGTACAATTTCCTGGTTTTAGAAAATATACCTCTTGTTGTAGATGACTTTTACTTAATTTATTTAACATTGAGAAATGCAGGTGGAGATTACATACATCAGTCTACACACTAATATAGAAATGCTTTAATTTTGCTCTATCTCAGTAATGGCTTTCCCTTAAGACTTAATGTTCTGATTTGCGTGTTTTAAAAGTTTTGAATTTGTTAAAATTACTGCTAATTTGAATGTGCAATTCTCTTGTACTCTCGCTGAAACCAAATGAAAGACTGTGCAATTAGCAAAGCTCTTTTCCAGTAGTAAGTAAATTTTGTCTTCTTGCAGCAATATTGAAGAAAAAATCGCTGTTATTTGATACCATGGTGCAAAGTTTGTGCAGAACATTGTTAACACCTGTATGGAAGATATAAAGTCTCATATTTTAAACCTACATTTGCTGTTGGCCTGTATGTGGGAGCATCTGCTGACTCCAGGAGGTACTTTTTAGGGGGGAAATCACCTGGTTTGCAAGTGTAACAATTTTCGGTGAACTAGTAATCTGACTATAATGGAGCAACTTGTTTTGAAATTTTTAAAATTTCAAAACAATCTCATACAATTCCTGCACCTACTATGCTTTCAATGTGCTTTGGAGCACTCATAGAACAGCACGAAAACATATTTTTTCCCTAAAAGAATCCTTTCAGGATCAGAAACATGAGGACAATGAAAACCTTTAGAATCAAAATTTTTCCTTTCCCCAGATTCAGAGCTTTTAGTGTTTTCTACATCTGTCCATATTGGATGGAAGTAGATTTATAACCTAGAGAAGTAGAACAAGGCACTAGCTGATAACTGTCCTTAATTCTGTAATTAAAGATATCCAGTCATGTCTGTAAGGGTACTATGAAAATACCCAAACAGCTAAAATACCTGACTTTAGCAGTGGAAAAAGATCTTTATTAAACGTGAAGAATTCATTCAAGTCTTGATCATGGTGAGACCTTCAAGGGTGAGCTAACCTCTCCAAGGTGGAAGGAGGTTTCCTCCCTGAAGATTCCTTGACTCAACAACCCATCCACACACCTTGTATACCCACTTTCTCAGCCCAATGAATGCAGTGATGAAAACTTGGTTTTATTTGACCTTTTCATCTGATTAAAATGCTTGGTGCTGGGATTAGCTGGGTTTGGACACCACCGTGGCATTTTGAATTCAGGATGGCTATATAATATCAATTAAAATGACAGTGACAGGGCTTTTCTTGTACAACTCTTTAATACAAGCTGTAAGACACAGAGGGCCTTGGTGCTTTCTTTGTGGCTCGTTTCTTTCCTACTCTCTGTATTTTCAACTAAGGGGACACGGTCCCCTGCCAGTAGATGCAGGCTATTTAAATGCTCCATTGGAGAGGGATTAAAGTTTATGCAAGGTCACTGGGGATGTGATAATTATAATCACAGGTTTTTGGCTCCACAATGACAGCCATTTGTTATTTTCGCTCGAGTAATTCCTGCAGCTTGGAGCTGTTGACAAGCGTGCACTGATTTACTGGCCCCCCCAGGTCCCAAGGCAGTGTCCGCTCTGAAGTCTGACACCTCTGCCTGGCTCCTGCTGCTTTCAGTATCTTTTCTGCTGCCAGCTGCAATACCGGCTGAAAATTGGAGAAAAATATTGTGTTAGTTTATAATGGGATCAGAGAGAGAGAGTTGTAGGGTTGCTGAGTTTGTTACTACTCTGCAGCCTCCCCACTCTCCTTCCAGGGCTGAGCATTTGCTTCTGTGTGCTGAGGAGATTAATAAACTACTGATGTGATTTACAGAGTGAGACCATTGGAGTATTTTTGTGGAGGAGAGGCCTTGAGAGCTTGGATGAGAAGATCAAGAGCAAAAAAATCCATTCTTTTGAGCAGCAGATCTCCCTTCTGTCTCTTCAGCCTCCTCATCCCTTTCCCTTTCTTTTTGATTTATGTTGCCTTATTTTGTTTGTTTTTGCAATCAGAGGTAAGAGCATTTTAATATATATTAAATGGTGATAAATTGAGAATAGCTGATGGGTTAGGGCCGATATGACATTTGTCTTTATGGGTGGGGAGATTGATAACTCATGAGTGGCATGAAAAAAATCAAGCAAAATCACTTAATAGGGAATCTATTTTTTGGAAGAGCATTTTTCTTTTGTGCAGGCGCATGACTGCCATGATAGCTCTTTATATTTTGTTTATTCAGCTTATCTGGGCTTTCCCCAGGCCTCCAATTTCCTTGTTCCTTTCCCTCTCTAAAACATCCCCACATTCCCAATTTACATTTCATGCGTTTAATTCATGACCTTTCTATCTCCCCTGCTGAACCTTCAACACCATTTGGTTCCTTGTCTACAGCTCAAACTCCCCTTTGCTCTTCATGAATATATTTCAAAGTCTTGTACATCTGGTGCACCATCTGTGCTTTCACTTCTGAGCACAAACCAGGTAGGTCCAGGACGCTTCCAGATGTCCCCAGAAGAAACGATGGTAGAGAAACAACTGGGAACTCAGTTTAATGCCAGATGAGCATACAGATGTTACAATTTTCACAAGATGGCTGAGAGCTTTGTCTAACAAGCTGTCCATGCCGAGGCCTGGAAGATTCCCCCAGCCCAGCACTGTAGCCCTCTTTCTTCCTACTCTAATGAGCTGCTTTTGGATTTGTGTCTGTTTTTCCTTGTCACTGTTAATCCTCTGACTTTTGCTTCTGCCTCTTTCTCAGTACTTGGCCACCTAAGGCTTTTTGTAAGATCTCACCCACTTATCTACAGGGGTTCTTGGTACTGGTGCTTGGTACCAAATATTCCTTTCTCATCAGCCACCTCAAATTTCCCAAAAATGCCTTGCTTTCATTTGATCAGAATGACATCCCAGGGAACCAGGCAAAGAGGAAAGCCTGGCTGTCCTTGAATAACCAATATTCTATCTCCATCAGTTTTACACCCACTCAAATGTCTTGCTAGCTTTCTGCTTGGTTTCCATTCAGTGCTCCTCCTCAAAGCAGCAAAAAACTCCTTTATTTCTGATGTGAGGAAATAATAATTCTTTTCCAGCCAGCTGTACCTCTGGAGAGGTTTGGCATCACTAATAAGTGCTTTATTCCTCTTGACTGTGTCCTCACTCCAAGGTGGCATAGTTTCAAATTTCTAATGGTGATTTTAAGACAGCTTGCTCACTTTTCAAACCTCCCTGCCTTGACATGACATCCACTTGGTTTCTTCTTTTGCCTCTTCTTTCTAAGTATGTCATGGAGTAACAGGCATCCAGGGAAGTAGTGGGGTCACCATCCCTGGAGGTGTTTAAAAGACACGTATCTGTTGCTCTTAGGGACATGGCTTAGTGGTGCCCTTGGCAGTGCTGGGTTAATGCTTGGACCTGATGATCTCATATATCTTTTCCAACCTTAATTATTCTGTGAGTATGAACTATGTATGCTCAACAGAATTCTTCATATTCTTTATTCCCTTAACGACCTGCTCTTTGTCTGTTGACTGTTCCTGCTTAATGTTGCACTACAGTTTTCAAAATTTGATTTCTATGCACATGGATTTTCCTCTTCTGGATATGTTTTCTCACTATGAATATGTTACCCCAATATTTTGTATCTCAGGCCACGAGTCTGCTCTCAAGGTGAAAAACATTCGATTTACCCTTGAAGTTTAATTTAACATTTTTCTCCCATCTCTGTTTTCACCTCCAGAGCAACGGTAACATTTTTACTCATTTAAATCCTGCTTCAGCAAAGATCCTTATTTGTATTATTGCTTTCTGAGCTACTGTAATCTTCTCTGTTTATCTCTGCCTGCAAACTTGGCCCCATTTCACTATGAGCTAATTGAAAGCACTTGCAAAGTTAAGGAAAGTTTAGGAGGAAGGAAGGTTTGCTGGCTCCTTTTCCTTCCAGCAAAATTGAGCGAATTCCTTGGTATCATGTAGAGGTGTCTTTGCCAGAGACATCAGCAGAACCCACCCGTAAGACACGTCAGATCTGAGGCCAGGTGGGAAGTCACTGGTCTTCTCTGAGTTTGTTTTTTACAACAAAATAAAATGTGAACTTTTAGGAATTTCAATCAAGAAACTCTTAAACTGGAAATTTATCACCTGAAGCAAAGTATTTATCACTTAAGCAGAACTGTCTTCTCCAATGCTACAATATTACACATAGAAGTTAATGTTGAGGAACAAGGACCTCCCATTGTTATGCAAAATAACTATATTAAGAACATTATAATGGTAAAATGAATATGTATTCTAAGTCTGTTAAAAATGGTGAATTAATTAGTAGCTGTGAATTAGTAGTGTTTTCATGTGGGTAAAAGGAACCACGAGAAAGGGGTTTAATGGTACCAGCACTGGTACTATTTTGTATTGCACAGTTCCTCACCAGGCTGTTCATGGCTGCAGCCTGAAATGCCCTCAGGAGCAGCCTTGGCTGCCTTTGCTTGCTCTGATGCAGGGACTGAGCTGAAATCAGGAGGCACAGGATGCCCACCACCACCATCAAGAAAATAGACATGTCAGAATGTTCCAGCTCACAAAACCCCTTCCCTTTAGAGATGAGTACTCAGTGGGGAAGTGGGACAGTAGCCTGAGCTGTCTTGTAAGTTGGAGGCTGAAAGGGGGCCTGCACCTCAACCCTGAAAGCCAAAGGGTAGGAGCTGAAGGATTTGGATGGTCAGGGAATAGGTGTCAGAAAATCACTGTGGTAGGTGAGAGGGGAGAATGGGAGAAGGAAATGTGGGAGAAAGTGCCTTGAAAACGTGCATGTCTGCATGTCCAGGTCATCTGGGATTTGGCTTTCAGCATGTAGCAGATATGGGGTGATAGATCTTGCGTGAGTTATGCAACTCGTGTTTTTAACCTGTATTTGGTCAGCTAAAAATGTCACCACAAAAAACCCCACAACTTACTTTTGCAGCATTGTGAACCGTTTTAAAATCTCATGGTTTGGGGGCTGAATTGTATGACTTTTGGTGCAAGGAAATGGCAAAGTTCTGCTGTGTGTACACGTCAGACGTACTGGTCAAGCTATTTCCCAAATACCCTAAAATTCAGAACAAATTGGAAAAATGCAATGTGCTCTGTGTTCCACGTGTTCTGTTGCATTTGGAAGAATGACTTTATTGAGCAATGAGTTATGAAGGAATTCAACCAACTTTTTATTGCAGCAGGAAGTGGTAGCAGTGCAACAGTCATCTTGCCTTGTGGATGTTCTTTTGCTGCTTTTAGAGCATTTAATTTTTAGGAGGCAAATGCTCAAAGAAAGGAGATTTGTGACAGCATCTGCATGAGATGACTTGGGATTTGCCAGGGGAGGTGGATGAAAGAATAGTTTGGTGGTGAGCTCCTCTCTAGGACTCTGGAGGATGAATTAGGTAAATAACTTGTGAGTTCCACAGGTATGTAAACGTAATTTTGGCAAATTCTCCTTGTGTACGAATGGTCAGTGAGTGTACAGTAGCAACAGCTAGCCTGTCTCCCAAACATCAAACATACAATTACCTACACGAATCAAACATATGTGGAAAAGATCTCAGTTTAGTCTCTGAAGGAGTGCTATATTCTGGTATGTTAATAGTAATATTATATGTAGGAAAAATGAGGGTCAGATCGTTAGAAATAAGTGCTGAGCCACACTTTATCTGTACCATGGACCAACAGGAGCATGATTCCACTTTTCAGTATATAAAAAGCTGTTATCAAGAGCACCGTGATCGATTTCTTCTGTTGAACCTCATGCTCAGCAAGAATTGATTAGGAAGTAATAGACTTAAATGAACTGAAGAAAATTTAAGATTTACTTTAGAAAGAACTTTCTAGCTGTAAGGACTGGTAACAATGCAACAGCTGAGTTATTGAATCCCCACACCTGTAGGCTTTCACTTTCTCAGGGTAAGAAATGGTGGGATACCTGTTCCTGGATTTGAACAGATAAAAGGGTTAAATTATTTCTTTTTTCTTTGTTTGTTTCATTCCTGCAATTGTGATCTAAACTTAAAAATAATATTCAGTATCTTTCTCACCTCCTAACCTTCCGTGCATGAAGTTCTCTACTTTGTGTTCCCCAACTGCCATCCTTTTTAAGCTTTACACAGGTTCTTTGCCCTTCTCCACTGTATTTGTAGGTCTGGTTCTGGGAAAATGATGTTTGGTCCAATTCTACTTCATTCCCTAGTGCAGCTGTGCTGGCAAAGTAAGCCTTCCACCAACTCCTTAGTCCTGAGTGATACAGTGTAGATGAACGGTGCTATATAAATGTAAATTTCAATTCATGCCCTTCGTTTATTCAACAAGCTATCAACACAACCTTGTCATTTCAATTTTTCACACTTTTTTGTGGGGGTCCTCTGTCTGGGTGAAGTCTCATTTCCTCAGCCCAGTGCCAAAGGTGACTAGACTGTATTAGAATTTACAGTCACTTTCTTTTTTAAGTGGTCAGATGTAATGAGAAGCAGGAGGAAGCCAGTTGCAGCCTTTTCCAATCTTCCCTTGGATTCATTAACCAGGCCCCAGCTGAACAGGTAGTGCTGCCACCTCCACCACTGTACAGGTACAAGTATGTCCCCTGTTAGCTGTATTTTTCAAACTTTGGCAAGTGGTGTACTTTAACACTGTTCAATGTAAATCCTCAAGAAATATTTACATAGGAAATACTAAGAATTAAAACCCCACATGGTGGGGTGGGAAATGCATTACAGAAGAATTAACTTTCACACCACCACTCCTTTCTCAGTACTGCCAAAAAGAAAAGATACTTTTGCTTTTGCCATTCTGCCCAGGACTTTTCCTCCCACAGGTAGTTGGAATATAGATTTTGCAGGTGAAAGTGTCCTTGTATGTACTTACACAGACTCTCGCTAAGAGATACCTGTTCTTACATCAGCAGCAGCTTCCCGAATAGTTCATATTAATGCATTCAAGAAGAAAACGATGGGAAAGGTCCTTCCACAGCTCCCCATTGTATTCTGGCCATTTCATATTTCTACATTGTTGTCTAAGTGCAAAAGAGCCCTCTGGCAGTTAAAATGCCATTTTCACTGATATGACTGGCCATTATTAAATCATTTTTAGAATGTTTTTTGACTTTTTTGCCCTATCTGGCCTCTTTGCACCTTATCTCTTGATGTCCTTCCATACACTTTAAGCTACCCCACATAATGTGGTTTCACACCAAATGGGGTTTATCCATTTGTCCTTACAAAGGACAACCAATAATATAATAATATAACATCAGGTATATGTGTGTTGGTCAATTTGCAGCTCTTTGTGGAAGCTGCACACTTTTATCCAAGATGTGTATGTTAATAACACAAGAATCCACATTTGGAGTCCAAATGTGGAGCTAGAGATACTTGATTTTGATCTGCTTTAGCACAGTGTCTGCTTTTCAGATGGAATTTCTCTACCATCTCCTAGAGGCACTTTTCCGACATCTTGCTGCTGAGCCTTACAGAGTTGAAAATTATCTTCTTTTTTGTCTTAACCTCTCATGCAATCTCCCCTTCTGTCTCTGCCTCTTGTATTAATTTTTTTCTTTACACTCTCTTAACTTCCTTCTGCAATCTTTCTAGTCCTCCTCTCCATCTAATGTTTTATAGCTTGCATATGCCTCTTTCTTAAGCTTAATTACTTTTTGCACTTCCTACTCCTAGTGTATTTATTGCTTGATAGCACACATAAGCCTTGGTGTATATTCATTTATCTTTGAATGCTTCTCATTTGCCTTTGGTTCATTTGGTAGCAGTTCTGTACCTCAGCTAGAAGGCTGTGGGTTCAAGATTCACCCCAATATTAGGAGTGTTTCTTGGGGGTTCATCCTGCAGTGGATTTATAGTGCTTTTGGATACCATGTTGATGATTTCAGGCACTGCCTTCCATAGGCATTTCTTCTGCTCAGCTCTGCTGCTTGCCAGGTTACCCAGGCAGGTAAAAGTTAAAGACTACTGCATTTTATGGAAGGAGTGAGAAAACTAGTTGTCTTGGTTAGTTCTTTGCAAACAAAGTGTTTCCAAGGCCATCACTGTACATATGAGTTATTGTTAGCTTCTACATTGGGTGATTTTCATTATTAGAACCCTGTGGCATTTTATCAGGATGATTAAACAGCTTGATAGGTGTTTCTTATGTAGAGGTATTGCAAAGAAATCAGTAATTTATTGAACTCTGTTTAAAAGGCACCAGCGTAGGGATAAGAGCCTCACATGTTAATCTTTTGGACCAGCTACCCCTCTTGGTGTTTATTAAAAATAAACTTCGATTCAAATTACAGTATACATATTGGACTCACCATATTTTTACTTGTTAATACAACAGATTGATGCTCTGCCTTCTTAAAGCAACTTCAAACTCATAACTCTCTCTATTAATACTTTCAGACTTATCTGAGTTTAAACCTACCTCAGTGGTTTTACATCAGTGCAGTCAGAACCATAAGCAGTTTTACTTCACACTGGTTTGTAATAATAGACAAGATGGAGGACCTGACATGGTCTCATTCTCTGTGGTTTTTGTTATTTATAGCTGCCTCCGACCTACCAAGCTTTTTTTCCTCCTCCTGTGCCAGCAAGTAATATTGCTAAGTTCTATAATCTTATGATGAGGTTGGTTTATAATAATATTATGATCTTTTTTTTAAAAAAAAAAAGAGTATTACTGTCCTTTGGATTCTTTTCTGAAGAATCCATCTTTGTGCAATTCATTGTCACATTTGCACGCTAACCTCTACCTCTGGTTGGAAAGAGTGTTACTGGAGAAAAGCTGCATTACAGAAAATTGCACCATAAAATAGCCATCCATATCCTGGTCAGATCCATGTCTGACAAAATGGTATGCAATGTTCATGGCAGGTGGATGTTAACCAAGATTTGCTACGCAGTTTTGGATATGTCTGCTCTGGATTTTATACTGAATTCTATGGGAGAAGAAACATGGATTTTAAGTCACAAAATTAGCGGCTAGAGAAGGTCAATTGCTACTCCTCATTATGCTGCTGCTGTTCACTGTCCTTGTAGAAAGGCACAGGAAATCTGATGAATATATTTTTAATTATGTTTTGTTATAGTAAATGACACCGAAACTGCCTCTGATGATGTTACCCATCAATTTAGTGGAAAATAACCCACAGAAACAAAAATAAAAACTGAGTTGGAAATCTACAGCTGATATATAAATTGTCTGCTAAAGGCAATTTGCTCTCTTTGTCTGCCGCATTTACCCAATTGCTACTGAAACTAATTGCTCTTTTCTGGGCATCCTTTAAAGAAAAAAAAAATCCAATGCCACACAGCAAAATAAACAAAAATGTGTGCCCGTGTGAAACAGCAAATTGTAATCAGAGCTCCCTGCTAATTATCAGCTGCTTATCGGAGACTCGTGTCCAACACGCAAATGTAATTGCAAATGACAACACGAACACGGCTATGACAAGCACAAGGTGGAACATTTTCAAGTGCACAGAGAGCTCTGGCAGTGTCAAGGTCTTTTTCAGGTCAGATCCCCAGCAGCTGATGTAGTTCTGTGCTGAGGGTGATTCAAAGGTTAAGTCTTATACCAAAGGGCTGTTCTGGTCAGACACATAATTGGAATAACAAAGTCAATATATGTTGCTGGTTGTGGGACACAATCTTCATTTGATCTCTCACACGGCAGATTAATTAAGTGTTATCAATTAATGGCCTGGTAAAAGTGAACACCCTGTTAGTCAGTTTTCCAAGTAGTGTCAAGCATATGCAAGCCCTGGGGGGGAAGGAGAGGGTGGGGGAATCACCTCTGAACAGCATCACTGCTTTCCAAGAGCTGGAGAACAAAAATAACGGGAATATAGATTGCAAATGTAAAACAAAATAATTATAGATGTTTGCCATTGGTTCTGTTTTTACAGTGACTCTGAGCTTTGAGTGGAACTGTCTTTGATTCAATCAGGCTCTCACCAAATCCTTTTGTGAGAAATACATTATCCTACACCAGAGCATATCAAACTGAAGCAAGCAACATGAGGGGCTGGGAGATGTGATACCTTTGAGCACTGAGGGACAGTACCTGGAGGAACAATGTGATGGCCTTCCTTCACCCTGCTGTGACTGCTCAGGTGAGCAGGAGCTCATCGGTGTCAATAATTGATGATGCCAATGGTTTGCTGTGTCTAGAGTGCTCACCAGAGAGAAAATGTGTTTCTAAGCTTGGCGTAAATAATAGCTCTTTGTGTGGTATTTCTTTGGGTTTTTTTTAACCTATCTAATAAATTTTGCATTTCTAAGATTTTAGGTGTTGATTTGCAAAAATAACTCAAGCTCATGAAAGCATCTAATTTGAACTGCATTTATTGGAGAAGTGTTTTGGGCATAAAGCCCAAAACGAATCTTCAGCCCACCAAGCAACAACTAGTAGAGCTGAAATTCAAGCAGTCTTTTCTTCTCTTCCTTATCAAAAACTTGTTTAATTTTGCAAGTGCACCCCTAGAACTAGCTGAGGTGTGAAAAGGCATTCAGATTGCCTGCAAATACAAACTGGAGAGATCCATTACTTAGAGAGAGTTTGTCTAAAAGGTGTTTGTTAATGTTATCGATGACTCTAAATGTAATTTTTCGTGATAGCAGTAATGCATTTTAGGAATTTGGTATTTTTTAGTCCATGCAACAACAACAACATAAAAAAGAGTTTGTCTCCATGTATTTCAAGTACTGGTGCTGTTAGAGGTGTCTGTCACAATACATGGACTGCACAAATAGATGGACTTGGCTTAGAATAAAGCTCTTTCTCTTGTGAGGTGAAATGCAGATACCTTTTTCTTTCAAGGTAGTTTCACATGTTGCACAGTGATGGTCCAGTTACAGGTATCCTACATTTCATGCAAATATTTGGGGAGAAGAAAAACCAGACACCAGTTCAGACCAGTTCAGAGGGAAGCAGATGTGACATGTAGCCTGCAGGGGGTTGGACTGAAGAATGGGGAGACTTCTGGGTTTGGGGTTGTTTGGTTTTTTTTTTCTGCTTTTCAATAATTGCATTTTTTGTTGGAGTTTTTTAACCAATGAGTGGATATAATTGTAGGCCAAAAGAGGTTCTAGTTGTCAGATGATAAAAAGGATGTAGTATGTAACTGTTCTTAAGACATTTTTCAGCACCCCGTTTATCTGTCCTTTTCCTTCCTCTGAATTTTACCTATTTCACTCTCATTAAATTGTGTTTTCTCTGCATCCTCATGGGTTTGAATTTTGCCTGCCCTGGCTCCTGATCTTGCAGATTTTCCAAGATTTGGTGATTCCCTCAAAAGCCCCATGTTGGACGTCTTTCCAGAGTTTCTGGAGGTCTGTATTTTGGATCTTGGGTACTTAGCACATTTTGTAGGATCTGGCTATTAGGACCTGCTCAGCTGATTGGGTTGCACAGAGCCTTCACTGCACACTCCAAAGAGAATAAAAAGTTTGAAACATTCCCTGCACCCAAAGAGCAGGGACCCAATGACCCATGGCAGGCCTGGTACAGTTACCCATTCTCCTCCAATGGCAATGAGAAATCTTTGGGTCTACCAAGCCAGTAGAGTTAGAACATTCTAAACTACCCAGTTTAAGGGTCTGGGTTCTCTGATGGCCTGAAGCAGATTGTATCCTCCCACCACACAGTGGCTGCTCTAAGTGATTGATGGCCAAGCAATGGTAGGGGAATGGTTTCATCACAACTTTTCTCTGTAAGACAATTCAACTCTTGCTAAATTGCTTACCTTTACAGACTCTCTATAACAATTTTGGTCACTGAGTAATGTACATGCTTCACCATAATTTTCATTATATTTCTTGATAGAACAATTTGTAATAAAATCGCTTCTAAAAACGCACTTCCAAGTTGCAGCTCTATTTTTAAGGCAGAATAATCTTCCTCAGTTTTGTCTCCATGATTAAGCATCTCAGTTTATTTCATGTATTTTTTCATTCTTTTGCTTTAACATAAGCAAAAGAAACAGTTCCCCAAACCTTCACTTTTCAAAAATATTTTGACATGTGATTTACTGAAGTTATCTGATGAATTTCAGAAGAAATATATGTCTTCTTGCCTTCCTATAATACTATGTGTAATAGCTGTGACTGTCTGTGTTTTTCCACATTGATAAGATGAAGAATGTAGAATTTCTGCAGTCTCCATTTGTTATTTGGGACAAAAGGGATAATACCTTATTCTGTAGCATTTGCCACTTTCCTGTGCTGCTTACAGCTTACTCCTTCTCCCTGCTGTTGGCTTGTTTCATTGGCCACATCCACAATGCAGAATCTGTCAGTACCCAGATAATGTTGTCACCTCTGCAAACATGTTTCCTACTGACATTTCAGTATTGATAGAGGGAATGGCTGGAGCATCAGTGCACAAATCCCTGCCACATTGCTGTCAGGTTGTCCAGGTTGGAATGAAAATCAGATGGGGACAATGTGGGTAGGGGTCTCCTTGTTTTGCAAAATGGGCTAAATTGCAGGTGGATGCCTTTCCAGTACTGGCAGAGCAAAGCCAGACTCACAAGTGTTGAAGGTTGGTGCCAGGCACATTATTAGCAATGGCAGAGTCCTGAAGACACTGAAATTTGCTGCTGCTAAGCCCCTGGATTTGCAGCCAGTCAGCAAAAAAAAACAGGCAGCAGTACTAAAGTCCTTTTGTTGGAATGTCTTGTGGGTCTTAAATTTATGGTGTCATGGTGGGTTTTTTTGCCAAGAACTTCCACATATTAGGATATGAAACTTTCTGCTAAGCTTCTCTCAACACCCTTCTCTGAGAGCCTGAGCTCCAGCTGAAAAAACGCTCCACTGCCATATTTTCTGTACAGTTTGAGGGATGCTATTTGGTGCATAAGAAATAGTTGGTGCCTTTGAGTGAAGCCCTTGACCCTTGCTGCAAGGAACTGCTGAGTGCAGAGTGTGTCATTCCCCCTTCTCAAGCCACTTTATGGGTGAGGAAGCTCCCTCAGCATCTGATGTGCTCCTTTTGGCATTGAACCTGCAAATAGAGGAAAGCTTTTCCAGCCACATGAGACAGAAGCACTGTTGTCCATGGCAAAGAATATCACAAAAGGAGGATCTATATACTGTTTAAGCAGGAGACTCTTAACTTAGGATTCTTACTCTCTGTCACACCTTCTCTGTTTTCTGCTCTGCCACATCACAGACTTTAGGGCAGATTTTTCTAGGAAAGTAAAACTCAGTCTTCTTATTTTTGCCTGAAGCAAATGGATTGGCAATGTGAGCATCAAAGAAGTTCATCTTTATCCCAACAGCACAAAGACCTCCCCTGTCAGAGCAATGCAAGCCTCTGAGTTATATACACAGAGCAAAAAGATGGACAAAAAGAGAGAGTCTTATGATGTGAAGCAACATGTCCTATTTTCTGTTTATCTGAAATTTTTTTTGATTGCTTCAGCAAGGTCAGATCTCACTGTCAAATTAGAAACGGGCAGTTTTAATTAATTTTCTACCAAGAAAGCTGGATTTTTTGATAGGAACTTAATTATTTTTGAAAGAAAGCATTAAACATGCCAGCCACAAGTTCTGAAAGTAAATGGTGAATATTTCTTTTCCAGTACCTAAAGAAAGTCTAAAGATACTCTGACAAAAAACTGCCTTGGTTCAAAGAAGCTCTGCTACCTGCAGGCATTTATCTCAGTGGAGGTAGCTGGCTGCTTGTCTGAATATGTACAGCTCCACAGGAGGCAGAGTCTGGAGAGTAATTTCCTCTAATGAACTGGCACATATTTGTGCCTCAAAAAATTATACCATTTTTATAGAAAAACAACCCAACATCTCACATTCTTATTTATTCCTAGAAATATCCTCTATACAAAGAGTTTCATTGATGTCACTGCTCCTCTTCTTGCAGTAAGATGATATTTCTTCCAAGAAAGACTGGGAGAATCCCAGTTGACCTCTGTTAACCACTCACAAAGCTGTGCTTTGGCAGAATGAGGAGGCTGCATGACTCAATAGACACTTTACATCATCTTACTCTCGATGTAAGGATGTAATGATGTAGAGATGTCCCTCATCTCCAATTCTGGGATGAAACCCTGAATTTTAACTTAACAACAATCTTTGACTGGGAATGAAACTACTGTACCATTAAGAAGGAAAATTTCTCTGGTATCCTTAAAATCACACTGGAAGTGCAGAGCTACAGTGTTTCTGTGCTGTTGAAGTGCTCTAAATGTAGACAGAACCTGAAGTTACTTCCCAAGTTGATTTGCTTAAACTATTGGAAATGCCTTTGTGCAAACTCTTGTACAAATGTAAACCTTACATATACTGCTTCAGCTTAAATGGATTCCTTTCTGAATTAAGCCAAATTGAAATAAGCTGGGTTCAAATTGATTTAATATTGTCCACCTGGATTTGCAGTGGTGTGACTAAATTGATTTAAGAGCCTTCCTTCAGTTGAATGGATGCAACTTTTCTTACAGTAGGTTCTAAGTGTCTTGAGATCTAGGGCCAAAATTCAGTTTTCCACTGTGTGTTCAAAGAATCCCACTTGGCCTGCCTTCTGAGTAAAAGGAAGAGTTTGCCCTCCAATGGCCTGAAGCCTTACATCAATACAAAACATCAATGTCCTTTTACATGAAAGTGTATTTTGTTTTCTGATTGATAAAGAGATTCTGATTGTGCAAGTGACTAGGCAAAAAAAAAAAATTATCTTAGGGTTTTGACTGTGACACCTTTTTATTAATGATCAAGTGACAATGACCAAACATAACAGAGAGGATGGGTAACTTCAAACTAAAAGGGATGTGGTCAAACTAATGATACAAACTACTTCTTTAATTCTGTATTCTGAATACACACAAATCATTTAGATTTCTTATACTTTGTTGTACTGTAAGGGGAGATGCACCCAGTTTAATTGTGTCCCATTGATTTTTTTTGCCTTTTGTGAAGTAAGCCTTGTTTGGCATAATGAAACTTTTGTTTTCTGCAGGTCTTCTACATTGTCTCTTTTAAAAAATTCACCATTTACTCCTCTGCACTGAGCAAAAATCTTTCCTTAAAAATGAGGAAAGCACAATACCCTCTATTTCTGAAATCATTAGAATTGACTTTTAGACAATCAATGTGTTAAATGATGTAATTATCCAATGGTCCTTTCCCCACTTAAACCAGTTTGAAAGTTAAAGGTTTGTTTTAGATCAATTCCAACCACTTTGTGTGCAAATTGCACAACTGCCTTTTCCTTAACGTATCTCACAAATCCAATAGTGGCATGTCCATGTAAAATGGTTCTCTGATGAGTAATTCTGAGTGGGAATATGAACTTGTCTAACAATGGAGAAAAGCTCTAACTCCTGAATATAATACTTTTTAAGCCAGACCCAGGTGAGGCAAAAGTTACTGGCAATGATTCCGCTGATTTAGGAGCTGTAAGTTTTCTTTTGTAGGTGTAGAACACAGAGCATTTTTGGGGTGGTTCTAGACTCCAGGGCACACTTTGTAGTGTAGATGCACTGCCTGCATTCAACACCAAGCCGTGGTGTGATAAATGTCACCCTCAGAGTCACCAGCTTTCTTGGCAGGAGGTCACTGGTTTCTTTGGGAAATTGCTTGGGACGCAACCCAGCCATCCCCAAGGATTGGTGCTGTTTTAGGCATCAGAGAAGCTGCTGGTGGCTGTCAGCTCTGGTACCACACCCATGAGACATCTGCAGCCATCTGGAGCAGCTTCAGGAGGGCATGTGGGACTTGTGTCTGCATTTTGACTGGAGAAGGTGAACCTTTGCTGAGGGCTCTGTCTGTTCTGTTCTGCTGCAGCAGCTCAGGCGTGAGGCGCCAGGCTGCTGCTAGGGAGTGAGTGCAAGAAACTATGATGAAGGCCATCAAAATGACATTTGTGGTACCAGGTGAGTCGACAAGGAATGTGTCTAGGCCGGCTGTGTCCCAATCAGCTGAATTTCCCTGGTGTAGCTCCCTGGGGAGCAACAGAGAAGTGGCCCCTGGCTGGCTTCACCACCAGGTCTCTTGTCTCCCACCTCCCCACTGACAGGTTCCTCTTTTCTGCTGCAATGTGAGCTCTTAGTGCAAAAACTGCCCTGGCTTGAGCAGGTTCCAGTCTAGTCTTGGGTGCACTCAGGTGCAAGGGACAACAGGCCTGCTGAGTGGTGACAGCCCACGTTTCATGGTGGACTCACACGTGCAGAGCTCTTAGTGCAGCACAAAGCTTGGTCTGAAAAGAGAATGTCCCCACCTTAACAGCTGAGGCAATGCAGGGATCTGTGTACCTCAAATTGCTTTAGATTACAGGAAGATGTCAGTTAATTAGACATTAGGGACTAGGTGCAAACGAGGGAAAAATAATCTTGAGTTAAAAATATATGGTGCTCATTGTGTATGTTTTTATTTATTTAGATTTTGTTATTGAAACATGGGTTGTCAATTATCTAGAGTGTGTCTTACTGACTGAGAGGAATAACCTTCACATTGTGTTTGAGGCATTGTAAAGAGTATGCATAGAAGTAAATAATGTGTAAACAAAGATTTTCATGGCTTCATTAGCATAGACTAACAAAGGCCTGGCCTGCACATAATACTCTACCCTTGGCTTCACAGAGTCGTGTATAAAATTAGACCCCAACCTACCAGGCACATCTTAAAGAGCTGTGTCTGAGTTTGTTGTGCACTCAAAACTCACACCCTTTGCACATGTTACCTCAAGTGAAGTATGATGAGAATCTCAACTTTTGTATTTCTTCCTTAGTTTTATGTGGACACTTACTGCATAATCCTAAAATTGCAATAATATCCTGCCCCTCTTTAATAGATATATTAATTATATTTCTGCCCCTTAATGGGCTGCTCACTTTATGGTCTAGGGGCACAAAAGTAAATTTTAAAATCAATTATACAATTACATATGTAGCAATAACAGAGCACAGAGCTAATCGTCTTTGGGTCAGGACTATAACCTTCTCATAATGTGGGTTTCATTAGGGTAAGGTCTATTATTGCAAAGAATTACAGAAATAATGGGAGTGGGTGTATTCAGCAAGAAATAACAAATGAGGGTCTTTCCTAGATAAGAGAAGCTGTTTGCTGGCTGCAGTGTGATAGCAGGCCCCTATAGTGTATGTAAATTGATAGGGTCAACTTCCTCTGGTGTATGCAATACACAGTGTACAAGAATTAATTTCTGTATCATCCTGGAGAATGGCAGGAGGAGGGCTTCCAATTATCACTCATCACTGGATACAACTGAGCTGAACCACAGAGCCAAGAGTATGAAAAAGGCTGCAAGGGACACGTGAGATGGGCTAAACACTCATAGTACAGCACTCTTGAGGCATTATGTGCTTAATGCTTTCTGTTATCTCCAGGGTTTGCAGCAGAAGTGATAGTTGCCTTTGCACATTGTCCTAGGTGTGCCTTTGAACAATTTGCTTTCAAATATTATTTGAAAAAAAAAAAAGTACTTGACTTGGAAATATTCACCATTCCAGTAAACACATGTGAGCTTAGTTTTGCAACAGCTGGTAAGATGAGCTTAAACACTTAAACTCTGCCTTTGTCTCACAGTGGGAAGGTAATTTTTATACCAGGTAAAGGACATACTCTTCAAAAGCAAGTAAACATCAAAACCCTGAATGTTTTTGTTCTAGGTATGGGAGGTTGATGTTCATATATCTTTGAGGTTCTGGAAGCACACAGTTAATTCAGCATTAATGATCTTATAACCCATAGATGCCCTGCAGCTTGCCCAGCTCCTGACCTACCAGCCCGGGTCCTGGCAACCATCAGAGAATACAGCTTCCCTTCAAAGCAAAGCACTTCCTTGTCCTGGTGCACTGGGATGGCAAATCCTCTCCCTTCTCCAGGTAAAAAATGCTGTTGCAAGGGGCTGGTAGAAAATACAAAATCTCTGCTTCAGAGTTTATGCCATGCCCTAATTCCTTATGGTATATTTGTGGGGTGAAGGTGCTACACTGGTGGTGTGACATGAGGGCTCCTTAGCCCAGTTTACAGCACGGAATCTGTGACAGTCACAAATTTCAGAAACCTCAGCACAGGGGTTGCAGGCTGTTGTAAAAATACCAAGAGTGTAAACAAGAATAAGTTTAATTAAATTTTAATAGTGCTTGCTATTAAATTCCTTGCATTGCCTTTCTGTGTTGTCTTGGTGGAATGTAACAGTTTAGTAATTACCTGTGCTCTTTGTTAATGCTGCCTCTGAGCAGCGTGTATGGCGAAAATTTGATTTCGTATTTAAAGAATTACTTTTTAAACAATGTGTCTGGGATTCCTAGACAACTCTGAGTTGCTGAAAAGTGATGCTTTGAAATAATATTTCCAGGAGTGAATTCACTATTACATTGTAAGGCTATTATTATCTCTTAGTGGTTAATTAATAAGAATAAAAGAGGCCCTATGGCAGGTTTTTTGGAATTTCTGGCAAACTTCCCCTCACTCTGAAATGATCAAACTGATGCCTTGGCCAAAAAGCCATAGCCTTCTCTACTGTATCACAATCCATCTAAATGGATTCCATCCAGCTAAAAGTCAGGTCTCTCATTTGATACCTGGTGCATTACAGCACCTTGGAGAATCAGTTGAAAGGATGCTCTTAATCTGACAAAACAAGGGGTTCTCCCAATCTTGGAAACAGCTGAAGTTTAAAAGGTGCAATGTGAATAAATAGATTTTTTCAGAGCAAAGTGGCTTAAGGACTTAGAAATGTTAAGTTCAGCAAATAAAAATAACTTTCTGTAACAGAGCTTTATGCAGGAACACCTACACATGACAGCATCTATATTAACATTCATAACATAGTTGTAATGATTTATATAATTTAGCTTCCCCACCAATAGAAGTATGTAATTTACCCAACTGTGGTTTATTGCAACAGATAAAAAAGATGACTCATGAAAAATTTCTTACTGAAGCCTAAATTTGACAAGATTTAAACTAAGCAACATTTAAATATATACCTAATTTTGAATACATTTCACTACTCCTTCATTTCAGTGAAATTATTCCCATGGTTAAAATTAGAAATTAGATATACACATGAATTTGAGACTAAGCTGTTAATGTTCCAAACAATTGATTTTCATTTTCAGTATTAGGCCATAACAAACAGATTTTTTTCTCATCGAATGTGAAAAACTAAATAAAATTTAAGGCTGTGATCCTAGTGGTTTGGTACAGTAAGGTTCAGAGTTTTTCAAAAAGCAAAATTAAAGATACACCCGACATTTGCAGGTCTTTTCAACAGATAACCATCTGCAAATCACTTACTAAACCCACCTTAGCTATAAATGCAGCAAAAATAGCTAAATACACTTGTTTAGAGAGCTCAGTATAACTTAATCCCAGCATCTTTTTATAGCGTCCCAAAATACTTTGCAATACGGAGTCAAGGTTTTCTTTTCTTTAGGTCTTATTATGGAGGAAGTTAATTTCACTCTGAAGTCGGAGGCCTTACCTCCCTGGCTGCATTTGCAGCCCTCTGACAGCCCCATTCAGCTGGGCCCGCTGATATGTTGTAGAGATTTGAAAGTAAAGAATTGCAAGGAGTGCAATTTAATCCCAAAGTCATTACCTAAATGCTGAGATAGGATGGGGATTACCACCAATGTAAATGAGATATGAGACAGCCAATGGATTAGGGGAGCCTTTCTTTAGGATGACTTCAGCAAATAGGCTAAGATAAGGAAATCTTTGTAATTACATGGAGCTACACTGGTCAATTCTGACTTTTAAATACCAAGGCGCTGGAGAAAAGGAGAAAACCCTACATATGTTATTCTGTGCAATATTAAGTAATTCCTTTCTGATTCTAGAGAATCAATAGAAGAACATCACGCCAAATGAAAAGATGAGGGCTGCCTACATGTCCTTTTGTGACTGGTATCGTTCCATCATTTTTGGTAATATCATTTCCAAATTAAATTTTATGGTCCATTACATACTAGCTCAAACACTTTTCTAATGGAATCTTAAATGGAACTGACTTGCTTTGCGTGGGGTTTGTCTCTCAGTTAAGATGTTATTTAGTTCTAATTATCAGATAATGAACTCAGGAAATTTAATTTTTAATATTTATATGTCAAAAGTCCATTGTACTTTGGTTAAAGGCTTTAAATTAAAAATTAACATGGACAGAATACTAATTGAATGTTTTTCCTATCTATAAGAGTGAGAAATGAGTTACATAGTTCCCAGATTAGCTTGTTACACTGCAACTGTTTACTTAAAAACTTAATTTAATCTTCAGAAATAAATCACAAATAAAGAGATCTGGGAAAATGAGCCTGAGAAGTTTTAGGTGTACAAGCTTAAAGTGCATGTCTTTATATGCATTGTCTCAATTTCCTATCTGCAAGGTATCAGACCATATGCAAATGTCTGTGCATAAACACAGTTTCCAAGTCATAGTGGTTGTTTCTATGGGTGTTCTCTCCATCAACACTTTCTTTCTTTGCCCACTTCTCATTTTGCTTTCAACAAAGAATATAAACATGACTTTTCCAAAATTCTTTCACATTTCAGATCAAGCTGTATAAAATTACTGCAGAAATGGGGAAATTATATTTCTTTGGACTTGAAAGCTTCAAGAAGTGTCTGTCCATTTTTATGTCTGTCCTCTCTGATCTCTCTGTTATGGTTACTGAGCTGTGCTGTAACTGAGGAAAACTGGGTTCAATTCTGTCTGCTGCTCTTTGGGTGACCTGGGGCAAGTCTTGTAAGGTGTGGGAATAAGAAAGGTCTGTTTCTCTATCTTACTGTTGTAACAGACCCTGGTAACTGAGCTAAAGCCTCTGCAAATCATATATAACATGTATGGAAAGACACCTTCTTCAGGACAGCCACAGCACAGAGCACACAGCCCATGTTGGATGGCAGAAAGCACAGAGACTGAAGGTGAGTGTTGATCTTGTCCCCATTAGTGTTTGTCCCCTTTTATTCCCTTTTCTAAACAAAGACTAGTCTGGAGCTGACTTTCCCCTAAGGACTTCAATTTCTCCCCTGGAAAGGGAACAAGGGAAACACACTATTAAAACTATCTTTGCTCTGTAACAGGTTTTTCAGGAAGTCTGTAAGGTTTCCATCCTTGGAGACCTGCAAAACTATCCTGGACAGAGCCCTGAACAAACCACCCAAACTTCAAAGCCATCTTCACTTTGAGTAAGGAGTTGGACCAGGGGATTTCCAAAGGTCCCTTTCCAGTTATTCCACGATTCAGGTATGCAGGTCCTAAAAGCTGTCTGACCTTTTAATGTGTGGAATGTAGACCTGTATCAGAAAAGACCCTTTTTTAAAACTCACTTTCAAGAAAACTGGATGGGAAGAATGTCTTCCAGTGATGTTTACGTAGATATGTGTATCAGGTATTGTTGGTATGACATGATGTATGAGTGCAGATGATGTATGGCTGTGCTTTAAAGAGACTGCAATCTGTGTGTCAATCATGATTAAACTCCTATCTGACTTCTCTGTAGTCTTAATTTACCAAAGCAGTCTTGCGAGCTTCTGCCAAAGACAAAAACTCAAAACAAACAATTTTTCTTCACTTCCTCCTCTGACAATAAAAGCAGGAGGAATCTGTTCAGTCAGATTTTTCTGGCAGATACTCCAGATATGAGTTTATGATTACTCTGGGCACTTTACTAGAGTTAGTTTTGATTCACAGCCCTGGAACTGAGACTGAAGGTTTACCCACAAGGGCTTTGAAAACTAATTGTTATTGGAAAAAAACAGTTATACAAACAGGTGATTTCAACTGACTGAATCTAGAGTTTATTTCCTAATGTGGTCTCGGATTATGCCAAATTTCAAGCCCCATTCATCATGCCAGACCTTTATCCACTTTGTCCCTTTAATGTTCTTTCTCAGACCCCACAGCCTGCATGATCCCTCTTCTATTAATAAAAGCAAGGTGCTCAGGAAGAGAGCAGACAAACTGAAGAAGTCACATCCTTGGGTTTGCATGAAGCTCCACACACACAAATATCCTGTGTCTCACGGGTGTTGGGCTAGGATTTGTGGAAAGTACATGGTGTATTATCAGCTGATAAACAAGGACAAAATCTTTCACGAAAGTAACCATTATATTCCTGATGGAAACCCATGTTTAGACTTATATACATATACTGCAATAAGCTGGGATCATAGTGGGGGTCAGATGGTATGATGTGTGCTGTCAAAAAAGCAGGGGTTGGGAAGAAGAGTCTGATGCTTCTCTCCCATCAGCAGAACAGAGTGCTCCATTGGTTCCTGGAAAACCATGTTTTGGATAATGTCTTTCCCAAAACAGCGGCTGCAGCAGGGAGGATGAAGGGATTCCAACTGATGTCTAAGCAGCAGAACATGTCCCCCAGTAGGTCTGCCACTGTCTTCACCTTAGCCTTGGCTCCACATGGTCATGGCACATGCTTTCCCTTCCCACCAGCCCATGGTAATCCTCTCAGAAACTTACCCAGGATCTTCAAGGTGTGCTGGGATGGAAGGAGTTACTAATTTTAAATCAGTTGTGGGTATTATCATCAGCTGCTGAAAAAAAGTGTAACAATGGGAGGAACCATGAGGAAATAAATGTAGCATGTGTTGATAATGTTTAGTTGACTTGTGCTCATTGCTCAGCAGCACATCACCCTGAATTAATTAGTACCAGAAGAATGCAGAAGCATGGAAAAGGCACAAGCAAGGTACCTGCTCTTGAAGGCTGCTGTCTGATTCCCTCTCATTCCTCCAGCAAACAAATTTCTTACATCTAATTTCTTTCCAAAGTAAATCCAGAAAAGTTCTGGAGATGTATGTTACCTGTGGATACATAGTTCATTGTTTTTTAAATTGACCCTATATGCATATATGAGCATATTTCTGATGTAGGTGGTATATTAGAGCTTTCACTTTTTTTTTTTGCTTTTTAATTGAACAGTAAATTAATTTGATTAACAAAAATCTTCAGTAGCTCCTGAATTAAATATGTACTAAACATATAAAAATAATATCTTTCAAACCGGTCATTTTGAAAATCTTCTAAATTTTCTTTTCCTTATGTTTCCTTAGGGCTGTAGTGGTAAGACTAGAGTGGATACATGCTGTTCCTAAGTGTTTACTTCTCTTCTCAATGGATAGTTGAATCATTGCCAGCATGTCTTATATTTTGTGGTATTTCTTAGTTTTTTTTATATTATACTGCACCCTGAGCATGTCTAATATTACATGACTGAAATGATGAATCTGTAAGTAATGCCTGAAAAACATCAGATACCTGAATTGAACAGTTTAGCTATGTCTGACTTATTTTTTTTTCCACCTTTAGAAAGACCTGTTCCTCTTACTTCTGTGCTGTTTCCCTTTTCTTTTAATATGTGCATTCTCTTGACTCCTCAGCGCCCTACTGAACCTGGGAAAAGTTTCAAGATACTGGAGGAAGACCCAGCTGGATTTTTTCTTTGGTGACAGGTCAATAAGAGACTTCCTTCTCAAAAGCTTAGTCTGGAAGGATTAATGAGAGAATACAGCAATGAGACAGGAAACCCAAAATAAGAATAGGAAAATAAGGATTGATTGGGATATCAAGTTGAGACACATACATGGCATATGCTTAGATCTTTGTCTATGATAACACCTATGCAAAACCTTGTTTCTCTATTTGCTGTTTTAATATAAAGCATTATTGATCCTTTGCATATCAGTCTTTTGATCTAGTATCTCTTAAAACTTCACCTCTCTGATTTGTGGTGCACACTGGAAAATCTGCATTTCTGTGGGAGTCCTTCTGTGTGAAGTAATACACTCCAGTCACTACTAGGCCAAGATATATGTTTTAACAAACCAACAAATGATCTTTCCATTTTTAACTGATTTGAAAACAATTGCTTTACTGTTGCTCCAGAGAAGGGTGGGTCTTTCATTGTCACGAGGTCACTTTGCAAGTTTTAATTGCTGGGTGCTGTTCTGTCCTTTCATGGCTTTTGGAGTGATAAATAGCTCATCAGTTCAAAAGCTAGTCTATATAAACAAGCTTATCTCTGCCCATAGTCTTTAATGAAAAATGAGTTGTGAGTATCATTGTTAATCATGGTAATTGTTAATGTTAAGAGGGCTGGTATTATGAGTTTTCCTATTAGGCTTTCAATTCGTTACATAAAATGAGTAATCTAGGAGCCATCTATAGCATTCTAATTTTAATTATCTAGTGGCTGCATTTCAGACCACCCTTTCTTTATTAAGATTAACAAAACCGTTAGTGTAGTAACCAGTGTCTTTGGATGTAATTGGGTAAAGTTACTTGAAATGTTCCATATATAATTGTATCATCAAAGATCAACCCATTACACTATGATGTCCTTCCTTCTGGGAATCTCTATTCATTTTGATTTAGCTTAGCTGGCTTACACTGGAAATTTTACCCACATATTTTCAGCTCTGTATTAAAAAAACCCCCTCATTTTACATGTGAAAAATACAGGGCATGTAAGGAAAAGCAGCAAGGGCAGATTTCAGGGCTCGTCAAGGCTAGAGTTTTAGAAGAAGTTAATGTATGGAAAACAAAAGGACAGATGAAAAACAGATTTAAGATCCACACTAAAACTTCATACAACTCCTTTGATAGCCAGCAGCAGTGTTGAAAATAATTATGGACTACTGTATCCAGACAGAAACTCCTAAAAATTTACCACTCTTCAAGCATGCCTGCTTCAGCTTTGTAGGATGAGGTACATATGAATGTGTCTTCTCACCATCATTTGAGGTACAAGTGCTCATTACTGCAGCATTGTGCCCATTTAAATCAGTTGGGAGGCTGTGCTGCTTTTAATAAATCTGTGTGAGTCAGGGATGCAGGCCAAAGTAACTGGCACCTCCCATTTTCTTACTTTATATTTACATTATATACTATGGCCTAATAAAGTTCTACTTAAGGAAATGGAGAAGATGCAGAAGGTGACATTTACAAATGTTTATTTTAGAGATAGAGTGATTTCTTTTATCTCTAAGATAAATACAAGGTTTCTGGTGGAAAAGGAGATGGAAAGGTTAAAAGGAGTACAGAAAGGAATAGGTTTAGGATTTCCCTAAGGAAATAGTTGCATTTTTAAGAAATTCTTCTACACAAACACACAAGGATCTGTTTGTCATGGGAGGAAACAGAAAGACATATGGGAGCTGAGCATCACACCAAAGGCAGTGGCACTGGGGCAACAAGATATTTATCAGCATACCCTGCTGAGACAAACTACCTGGAAGGGCTCCCAGAAGTGAATGTACTTAAATAGCTTTTTCAATCACATTAAATATTCCAGTACAGGTGAGCTGTTAACTGTCCTTGTCGTTTATATAATTTGAATAATCATGGACTCAGTCACCAAAAGGCTGGCTTGACTTTGATGTTTGCAAAATGTTGAAAGTTGAATGACACTCCTTCTTCTTGGGGTGATATAAGATGTTTAACTCAGGGCTGCAAATCCTTTCATTTCTTGGCAACATTTGACCATAGAATATGTCTATCCTTTGTTCTCAATGTGAAGTAGTTTTTTAGGTCATAGAATAAAGAGTCTCAAACCCTGACTTAAGGTCCTTTGGGGTTGCATTTGTAACCATTTTGTTGTGACAAAAATCATCTTAATGAATTGTGAGTGAAATTCAAGCAGTGGTCCAGGGATTTAAAGATGCTCTGTGTATTCACCTGTCTCTTTCTTGGTGTGTTCTGAGTTTTACAGCGTGCAGGGTGAGCTGAGTCCTGTCTGTACTCGTGAGGATAAGGCTGTGTATGGTGAGAGGCCAGCAGTGATTGCAGCTGATGCTAAAGGATCTGGTTCTTCCAAGGCTCTCACCTTCCACCAGCTCTGGAGAGAGTCTGAAGAAGACAGTAGGATTAGTCCTGGCTTATTACAGTGCCATGAAGTTTGCTGTTGGTAAATGTTCAATATATCTGTTTAATACCCCAAGCATGACCTCCAGTGAGAAGCTTGTTGGCTGCAGACTGAAATAAGAATGGAAAGGGACTTGGTGCTCTGCAGCTCCTGTCAGTCCCAGAGTGCTTGTCAAGGTTATGAGTTAAAGATTAATAGAGCAGTGACTGCACAAGCATTTATATCAGCAGGGAGAAGTCACAAACAGGCTCAGGGTGTCAGATCCTCTTACAAAGAGAATATTGGCCAGAATGTGAGAGTAGTTGTCCTCCCCTTTTCAAGAGGTGTTATGGAAATCTGTCTACTGTAACTTGTGTTCTCTTGGAATAGGATTCAAACTCTTAATGAACTTACTAATCCATCTCCAGGTATAACTTCTGCTGCTCTACAGGTGCAGATGGAGCTATACAAGTAATTAAATGGTGACAGTTCTGTGTATTGCAGTAAGGCCATACACAGAAAGGCTGTATGAAACCTAGGAATGAACTCATGATGTGTTCACCACATCCCAGGCATAAGTACCAACCTGTTCTTCTGCCAGCCTGCACCTGCACACTTCTTTTTGCAAACAGCCAACTGCACAAATGTGGAATGCACTACATGTTCCTAACATGCAGTGAATTTGGGTGACAAAGGGAATTTTTACAAATCACCATAACCCTTTCAGAGCACTCTCTTTAACAGACTAACAGGGTCTAACATTGCTGAGCTTATTTTATTTTAGGTGAATTGTAGCTCTTTCAAAACTGCTCTGTTTCAAGCTCTCAGACAATTTAAGAAAGGCAATTTAAATTTACAGATGATCAAAATTCAATATCTTCTGATCAAGGAAATTTAACTTCGCACATTTTGTCTTATGTTGTTGTTTATTTCCGAGAAGATCAGTTGTGACACACAATATAAAAAAAAGTATTAGCCAGATTTCATGTGCAGTATTCAGCTCAATGTACTCCAGTACCAATGCTTTTTCCTCACTTGGTGGTAATGGTGGCTTTCAGCTCAAATTCTCCCTGGGTGTTTTGCAGAGTCATTATTTTCCCAACATGCTTTCCTAGTTTTGGGTTGGGTTTTGGTTTCTGTTTTGTTAGTTTCTTTCTTTCTTTTTAATGTGGGACAATCAGGAAAAAAGATCAGCTTTAGTAAACCGTCTGCACCTTTCTCTCATTTGATTTAAAGGAGGTTTTGTAAGGTTATATTGATGAGCTCTTTTCACAAGGCTTAAGTTTCAGAATGTCATGGTTATAGGACAGATATTTTTGGACACAAAGTGCTGTAATGTTTTTCCAGTGGGGCAAGTGGGCATGTAAAATTGTTTCTGGCTGGCTGACAGAACGGAGACACTAGAGGACCTCTTTATTCTGTCCTGATTCAGTTTGACCAGAACTGTACAGAATGCTTCCATTTAAGTGGTGTGCCATCCTCCAGGCCACTAGAGGCACTGTCAGCATTCCTGCTTCAGGCCACACATCTTGTGATGGAGGAAGAGCGTTTTTCACAGAAGGCATCAAACAAAAGGATCTGCAGAATGACCTTCAGCTCTGCTGAATGTCATGACATTCAACAGGATAGTGCAAGTATGATAGGTAACATCCACACAACTTCTTCCTGAAGATCTGCTTGGGACTTAGATCATCATCGTGGTCACGTACCCTCGTTTGGATGGGTCTGGAGCACAAGTCTTGTGAGCAGCAGCTGAGGGAGATGGGGTGTTTAAGTCTGGAGAAAAAAAAGGCTTAGGGACCTTTTTGCTCTCTATAACTCCCTGAAATGTGTTTGTAGCCAGGTGTGGGTCAGGCTCTT
>WAAE01012477.1:14205-27425 GCA_013400495.1 Nicator chloris | reverse complement strand
CAGAATTTAGAAGAAATTTTTAGAAACTATGGTTTAAAGATATTTGCTTTATTTCCTTGCTTGTGGTGGACTTGTTCCTTTTAACATTCTCAAGAAGCATGAGAATGGCCACTGATCACATAGCTTATTCAGATCCAATGACTTCTGCAATAGCAGTAATACAAACATTGGAGTCCTCCAAAAAAACAACGGTAGTATCAGTGTCTGATTGGAGCAGCTGAAATAGTAATGGGCAACTGAGAGCAACTGGATAGGGCAGAAAGAATTTACAAAGAACACACTCTCTAGATCTTTCTTGGGTGCAATGAATTTTAGGCCAATGTTAATAGCATAAGCAGCTCCATATTGTAGAAACTATCTGTGAGTCTATTTGTGTGCAGGCAAATATGTGCTAAAATGGAACTATTTTGCAGGAGCTACAAAATGCCTTCATAAAACTTCTTGCTAAGTATATATGAATGACTGTTCTAGGTTAGCTAGCTCTAGAGATATTTAAATATCAGATCTCTCTGAGATGCTGGAATTGGTGGGTTCTGCTAATTAGTTCTGTGTAAAGTTTTCAAGAGGCTTGATATTAACCTGAAAAAAATTGGAACTTCAGCTCTAGTTTTCAGCTACAACAGGAAGGATGTTATTGACCTATTAGAATAAGTTGCAGAAAAGAAGTACCTTTAAGTATTTGATTTTGGTTTATAATTGAATCTCACAAACTCTACAGAAGTTTGTTTAGCTTTTGCCTTGACCTTTCTGAATATTTAGTATAGGTAGTGTTTTAATGGCATATACACCTGAAATAACATTTTAGAGCCCTCATTATTCAGAGACTATATAATGTACAGTAATAGAAGACAACTTAGACAAACATGCTGTGCTTTACTGTTGACATAACAAAGAGACACATATGAAACTTGGTGTTCCTAAAGGAATGTGTTGGTCTTCAAATTGAAATGCAAAATGGAGAAATCCAAGCAGTTAATTTCCATTCTATATTGTGAAATTAGAAATATGCTGATCTAAATAGGAACTGTAAAAATGCATAATGCCTTTTGACAGAGATCTTAAATCATGGGCTTTTCAAGGCTATTAAAACGAATTCCATCCACATTGGCAGAGCTGTTTTTGAAGCACTTTTGTTAACTAATGACTTATTTTGAAAAATATGGTCTTCCTTATCAAATTATTCAAGTTATTTCAAAAAAATTAATTTCATACTCAAATTTTCTAATGCAGTGGTTCTAAATTTATTGATACATAAACTATAATGCTTTAAAATCAGGATGAAATGCTGAAGATAAAACCTGTGTATGCATTGATATTATTATACTGTCCACTAGACAGTAAAACAGAGATGTAACCCAAGTATTAATGTTTTTTTTTTTCTCTGTAATTAATAATGTGCCTTGCTGTGGGGTTTTTTTGTGTGTCTAGATTTAAAAACATTTTCAGATAAATTATCTTGGAAAGACTTTATGAAAGGTTCTGACACTAATCATCTTTCTTGTTCAGAATCTTATGTTGAGTAATATGTTCTGCAGAAACCTGCTAGTTAAAAGTTATTCAGCGTTAATAAGAGTATCAAAGTTTTCTCCAATGATTGGATGGAACATCTTGCATTACTGAAGACTATTAAATAAGAAAAAGGTTTGCAATGTTCATTCTTTGGAACACTGAAGAGAGCTTTGGGTGTCCTGAAAGCCTACTGAAAAAATCTTCCTTTTTATCTCAAAAATGAAAAACTAAAAAACCTTTTATGTGTATTGCAGGAAAGGACTCAAAGTTTCTTAAAACTCTCAAATGTTTTTCTGGGAGTTCATGTGTGTAATGATAGAGACTCCAGTCTAAAAATGAAGGTTTGCTAACAAAACAGGACTAAAACTTTTATTTTTAGTGGTAAAAGATAATAAAGGGAAAAGTGATTCATTTGAATATCTATATTTATGAAGATGGCATTTATAGACTTTGATATTTTTCCCAGAAATGTCAAAGCATTTTACAAACACTCATTTAACATAAGCTGCCAACTAAACTTTGAAAAAACAAGTGTGTATTAGTACCTCTACTTTACAGGAAAATGAGAGAATAGCAGAGCAGACATTGATTTTCTTGGGATTGCACACAAAGTCAGTGTCAGAGTAATGGAAATAACTAAAACTATTAATTTCTTGTCCTTGTTTCTAGGCATGAAACAATGGCTTCTCCAGTAGGATTGAAATCTGAGGGTAAACATGGCAAATGACAGAATGAAGAAAAAATAAACATTTATATTTCAAGATAGTGAAGTCTCACTTCAGGCAAAATATATGTGAAAAGTTGTGTTTTATGATTGAAGTAGTCTTTCTTAGGGCTTTCTTGGGACACTGAATTTGTGACAATTTGTTCAAAACAACCCTTGATTTGCTGAAATTTGCTCTGAATAAAAATTTCCATACAACTATTTGTGATTAAAGTAGCCTAGAAGATTATCCTGTATTTGAGATATAGATTTATAAGACCATACTTGTTTCTCTTAACAAGAAGAGTCAAGCTAAAGCAGAACTATCTGATGGCTGGAAAGAAAGGAATGTTTCATGTCAGTGTGATCTACCTTCACAGTTTTATGTCCTCTCTTAGACCACAGCTATGTTTATAAACACCCTTAGGTGAGGGATAGGATCTCAGGCTCAGAAAAAACAGCCAGGGAAGATTGTCTTGGTGGCATAGGCAGGAACCTGAGCAGATGTGGGAGTCTCTGCTCTGCCTCTTTATTGCATGATCTAGACCCATGCCTACCTGTATTTCCAGGAAAAAGAAGAGAGAGAACAAAGGAAAGCACTCTCTTTTCCCATTACCCCTTTATGCATCTGTATGTGGGTCATTTCATGAGGCAAGTTTAGCCCAGGAGAAGCTTCTTGTAGATATTGATGCAGATATTGGTGTGGCAATGACAATGCAGATCCACAGATCATGCCACAAGGAGGAGTTTTATTGTCAGTCTTAGTTATGTTGTGCAGTTATGTTATTTATTGCATGTTACTATCTTGGCTGATAGATACCACCTACATTACATTTGTACATTTTCCCCACTCCCCTTAGCCATCAAGTCAAGCTTGCAGTCGCTTTTAGCAAACCTTTTTCAGCAAGTAGATCTTAAAAGCCTGTTCTGATACTTAAATATGTATTGCACTGGTCCTGGCGTGCTTCAGGAGGAAATATCACTGTGCTTCTTTTCATGTTAAATGAGAAAATTGCTTGAGTATCATGAAGCAGCAGCGGCAGCTGACAAGAAAGTGTGTTCAGCTAGGCCAGAGCCTATCCTTTTGTCCTGTGTCACATTAATACTCCAAATAGGATAATCAACAAAATAGTTGACAAGAACTCTGAGTCTGAGAGTCAACATCCAAACCCCCACAATCCAAATGATCTCCCCTACTTCATCCTGAATAAGTGATATGATGGATGCCACAGTTGGTCTTTTTTTAGCTGTCTCCTCCAGACAGGTGACCCACTGCAGTTTCCAGTTTGATTTAGTGGATATTTAGGCACTTTCAAGGCTTAGGGTGAGATTTTTTTTTTACCTGTTTGTATGTCAGTGCAGTCACATTCTTTAATTTCTCGGAAGAGGCTTCTGAAAGAGTTAAAGATCCAGGAAAGTGGAAATTTAGAGATTTTCTTAAACTAAGCTTAACTCCAATGCAGCATGAGTGATGTGTAATAATTGATTGCTACTGTCAACACATTACCTAATATGTCCTGTTTTCCTTCTTTTTTTTTAATAGCTTAGAATATATTTAGCCCATAGTCTTGATAACTGAAAATATCCTTAGATTTGGGATTTTAAAATTACATTTAAATAAGAATATAAATAGTTTAGAGGGAAAGAGTTTTCTCTGATATTCTCTGATTGTAGTTTATGACTCCTCTACTTCTCAAGCTGATTTTAATATTTTTCATTAAATTTGGTATAGTCTTTCTTCCCAAGAGACCTGCCTCTTCATTAAAACCATTTCCATCAATGACAAGATCACAGAGCATTTTTAATGTTAAATAGGATAGAAGGATAGAAATTAGTACTTAAAGGGTGAAACTATTAGTATTTCTGAGTGCTTCTACGTATTCATCACTGCCTGATACAGATCAGTATTAATAATGGGACCAGCCAGACATAATCCATCTGCTGGATATTCCTTTTCTTTCTATGCAGTGACTGTCTTGTCTTCTTTCTCAGACAGTGCCTGCTCTGGTCTCCAGAC
This sequence comes from Nicator chloris, assembly GCA_013400495.1. Lineage (NCBI taxonomy): Eukaryota > Metazoa > Chordata > Aves > Passeriformes > Pycnonotidae > Nicator > Nicator chloris. The sequence goes on along the minus strand of WAAE01012477.1, from coordinate 23,196 downwards.
AGGAAATCCAGACATGGCCATTCATCAATGCTGCTATAATCTGTCTGATTTTATTAGCTTTTGAATTTTATCACCAAAATGAAAAGGAAGGGGGGGAAGGTGAACCCAGCAGTATGATTCTCCTATACCTATGAGTTTTCCTCAATACAGTGGATTCAGAACAGACAAAAATTTAAAAGTGAAAAGGTACCTGGTAAATAAACTACCCCCTGCTACCTCCCTCTCCCATACCCCATCCTTTGCACCCCAATTTTTTTATTTCTTCTTCAACAAATACATGTGGTGTACTGCAGTGGGGGTTTCTGGTTGATTGATATTTTCCCTTTATTTTAGATTTCATGGTGCATATTGAGTATTCCCTGTTGTTATAGGACCTGCTTAGGGGTGGATTTTGTTTTGGAGAGCAGACATGAACAACCGTTGGAAATTGAGTTGTTTGGAGCTGCTCTGTGGATTGAGGAATTCCAGTCCCAGTGGTCCCAGCTGAATAAATTCCAGTTGGTATAACTGGTTGAGGCAAGGAGTGTTAAACTATGTAGACACCAATGGAGAGAAGGGATGAGTGGAGTAAAACCTTTGGTTGTTTCTTGCAAAGTGGCATGAATTGTTTCAACCCAGGGCACCAAAACAGCAAGTCACTGAAGACAACATTTTGGTTGCCCTTTACCCCCATTACCAAGTTTCTAGGGAGGCAGAGAGGGTAAAATTTAGGTTGTGAAAAAGTGTCTACCTTGGAGCTGTATGGAAATGATTAGATTTTCTCAAGGAGAGCAAGATGTTTTCAGACTCCTTTGGATATCCTGCTGTGGCAGTCTAGCTCAAAGACGAACATGGATTCATAGAAATGTGGTGTGTGCATAAAATGAAGGAATTCCCTACTTATTGTCCTTTGTAGGACTGTACAGGAGTAACAGAGTAGTTGCCTGTCTCAAATTCTCCTCTCCATCCTGCTGCTGGGGAGGGAAAGGGGGAGAAAGAAGCAGGGGAGAGAGCAAGCAGTATGTGTTTTGGAGTCTCTGACTGGAAGCACTAAATTGGGGTAATACTGTTCCTAAACCACAAGTAAGAAACAACATAAGAGTAATAAATTAGGTTTCAAAACTATATTTATTTGGAACTCCCTCTTCAGGATATTTGACCACCAGCCCAGTACACATCTGCCTCTTATGCAGAGATTAAAAATGTCCACATTATTGAAACAGAATCTGGAAAAGGCATCAAATTGATACCTTTAAAAATAGGCAGATTAATTTTGGAACTTCCTTGATTCCATGATGAAATTAAAACGTTCAAAAGTGGAATGATGTCAGTGGTATTTTTCCAGAATGATATATAGCAGTCTGTATTAGCAGCATTGCTATGTGGTTTGCTGGCTTTTACAAATTCACTTGGCATCATAGTGTTAAAGTGCCATTACTGTGGCTTTACTGATTTTGCACTTTGGCATGGCAGATGGAACAAAGCAGTAAATATGCATCAGCAGAGATCAAAACAGCTTTTGTCTGATGTCTTGGTATGTCAGTAATTCTGTAGAGAAATGACCATGGAAACATCTATAAAGGGTCTAAAATTTTGTATTCACATAGCATAAGTCTACAAGCAGTAGAATTGCACATTTTGTAAGTCTTGCATGAAATGGAGCCTATGAGAGAGAATTCCTTCTATATTTCCAAATCCTCATTTTTTGGAAAACTAAGACCTGCTCCATTGCTGTTTATCAGAACTGGAAATACAGAAAATATAGTTATTTGGCTGATCAGGGGTGACGATGTCTTTCAAAAATCATACAGTTCAAAGCTCAGTCTTTTAAGTTCATAACCTGGCTTGTGGGATAGAACTTTTGTGTACAGTGACTTTGTCCTCAAAATACCCCTGCAGAAAGTGAGAAACTTCTATTTGGTCTTTTTCCCCTAAAGTGTTCAAAACTACTCCTCTGTCTTTCAGAAATTAACTCAAAATACCATGCTCCAATCTATTCTCAGATTTTGCAGCCTCCACATCTCTTCCTGGAGGCAAGAAAGTGTTTGAAAAAAAAGAAGGTAAGATTCCAGGGAGAGGAAGACAAGCAGGAGAATAAAGTGAGTGCTGGTGCAAAAGAGCACCTGGCTTTTAATTTGGTTGTCAGTAAAGTTTTTCAAGGGTGAAGAGCAGTGGGTCACAGGTCCTGCTCCAAGGGCTGCCCCTTATAACTGAAGTACCATCACTGCTTCAGCATTTTGAGAGAAAGCAGTGCTTTCTAAGAAACCAAGTGTGTCCAGGATGTGAGAATTGTATTCTGTTATTCTGAAGTCAGGCATTGGCTAAGAGTAACTGTTACTGAAAAATGTTTTAGAAGTATAAAAATACATTATAGGATTATGAAAAGCTATTTGAAGTGATTACTGCCTAAATTGTGGTTTTAAGCTATGTGTAAAAACAGGTGAAAGATCAAGATATTACAGTGCACACCTTAGAAAATAGTTCTCAAAGAAACAGTTCTTAAAAAAGATTTTTTTGTGTGTGTCTTTGTTGTCTTTGTTTTAAGCTAATTTAAAAAGCTATTAATGTTCTTTATGCAAAAAAGTATTTAAAGCAATAGGAACCTCTAATCAAATCAAGTGGTCATTGTCATGTATGAGGGAGTGTGTAAGACTGATTATTATTTGAATTACATAGATGTTTTCTCAAGGTAATTTTCCAGTTTAAGAAAATCCCTACTTGTAGTGGTTTGACCTTCGCTGGCTCCCAGATGCCCATCCAGCTGCTGCTGTCTCATTTCCCATCTTCTTGTTCCCCTTCTTCTAAAGGACAGAGGAAGAAACTCAGATGGAAAAGCTTGTGGGTCAACATGAAGACTAAGAAATCATTTACCAATTAGTCTTACAGCAAAACAGACTTGACTTGCAGAAAAGCAATTTAATTTATTTAAAATAAATTAGGATGGTGACAAATAAAACCCTTCCCTCCCCTCTCTGATTTTTTTCCCAGGATTAACTCCTGTCCTTTGTTCCAAATCATCAATTTCTTTCTCCACTTGAGTGTCACAGAATGGGTGGGGAATCCGTAACAGCTCCTCGTGGCTGCTCCTTTCCTTTCACACTGTCTCTTATTCTAACACGGGTCCTCTCCAAAGGCTGCAGTCCTTCAGCAAACATCTGCCCTCTGTGCTGTGGGGTCCTCCGTGGGCTGCAGTGTGGATCCCTGTGCTCCACCATGGTCTTGTCTGCAGCTGCAGCGGAATCTCTGCCGCAGCACCTGCTTCCAGCACCTGGACACCAGTGCATGGGTAATCAGGAAGAAAGTGAGGATGCACCCCTATAAGAAGGCATATTTATAGAATCATAGATGCACAGTGTTCCTGGGGTGGTCTGCCAGATTTTTGGTTTTTTAACAAGAAAATCCTTGATCACGTGAAGTTGATATAATGAAGTCTCCTACCAGAAATTTAACCTGCATCATTTCAACATAAGATCTGAGTTTAGAAATGAGTGAGCATGAAAATCAAGTCAGTGAAATGCACATCTGGTAATTACTAGTGTATATACTTAGCATTGTGTGATAGTCAAGCACCTACCAGTTTTCTCTTCTAAAGAGATGAAGTCATGCTCTGTCTAAGGCACTGTCTGGAGTGCTCCACTTCCAGTGTGGATGTAAGGTTCTCTACAGAGTGCTTAGCTCTCTGCCCGTGCATTTTGAACCAAGGACTGGAACAAACTTCTTTTCTGGTTAACATGTAATGTAGACATAATGGCCTAGAACAACTGGATAGCAGCAAATCAACTTCCAAGGATTTGCACCACCCTAAAAGGTAATCCACGTTCTGGATCCAGCATACCTTAGTGAAATCATGTGGCCAAACAAAGAGTGCACATGGAGCTGTCTTTCTGCTAGATAGTAGGAATAAAGAGAAAGCAATTATTTTTAGTCCGAAATCCTGATTCAAACATGCAGCTCTGAATCATGATACTTTATTTCTATCATTTCCCACACTTATCCTAGGAAATTATTCACATTAATTTCTTGGGGTTTTGTGTTACTTTTAGCTTCCTACATACATAATTAGTATCTTCACCTCCTTTTTAGGGCTTTCTTCAGGAAATTTTAAGCTTGAAGGGCTTATTTTGGCTTAAGGCTACTTAACAGGGATACAGCTTTCCTTGTTTTGAGCTAGCTTGCTTACCAAAGGTAAACAATTGATTTAGCCTACATACATTCCAGTCATAGATTAGACGGATAAGAAATTCTTACTAAAGGAAGAAATCAAGAGAAAGTAACTTAGGATGATTTAAAATAAGAAGGATGGAAATTAAATACCTATGAATGGACTGCTACACTCCCTTGAGACAAGATTATTTACTTCTGTCAAACTACAAGAAAACATTTTTATGCTTGAAGATAGAGCAAAAACATATAGCAAAGTATGTTGTCTATATTCAAGCTTCAGATTGCTCTAGTTAGTTTTTAGTTACTGTCTTACCTGTCAAAGTGACATGTACAGGACCATTACAGCAGAATTTAATCCCTTCTACTCCCCAAATACAACAAAATATGTTAAGGGGAACATAAATGTATTGTAGCTGTGTTGTTTCAGGAGCAAAAAATCTTACTACTCCCTAAACAAAAGAATTAAGCAACAACTTGGGCTAAAAACTATGTTATCCTTCATGTGAATATCTATTCCCACTTTAATGATGATTACTCCTTCACTGTAGTCTTAAAAGGTCAGAGTTGAAAAAGGGCAAGACATTAAGGTCAACATTTCTTCCAGCAGATGAAATATGCATAGCTTGGCTGGCCTTTGCCCTGCAAATACACAGAAGTTTAAAAAATGTCATCATTAAGTATGACAAATACCATTGATTTTTCTTGTTAGATGAACCATCTGCCTTTTTGATGCTAGGATGAATTATGTCTACTTCTTGTCAGTAGCAGTGGTGGTATTTGGTTTTTTTTTTCTCTTGAATGCTCAAAATTTTTTCTCATTGAAGGTCTGCATTCCTGGAGCACTAAAGGCTTCTGTAGCCTTGTGGCATGAACAAACCATCTGGCTTTGTTGGTGGTAAAGGTTACTGCCCGCAGCTCCTTGTTTTTCTGTCTAAGATTATTGTCCTCAGATCTGCCTGCACGCTGCTCATATGAGCACTCTTTTTTTTTCCCAGAAAAAATGAAATAGACTAGCTTAAATAGTTTAAAATAATAGTTCTGCTGAGCTGCCTTCTTTTTTGATGAGTGACTTTTGATGACTGCAACCTTTTAGAATCATAGCATCATTTAGGTTACAGAATACCTTTAAGATCATCAGGTCCAACCATTAACCCAGCACTGCCAGGTTCTCCACTAAACCAGGTCCCTAAACACCACATCCACACATCTTTTTTATACTTCCAGGGATGGTGACTCAACTGTTTCCCTGGGCAGTGTGTTCCAATACTACCTTTCCCTGAGGAAAGTTTTTCTAGTATCTATTCTGATACCATTCTCCACAGTGCAACTTCAGGCCATTTCCTCTTGTGCTATTACTTGTTTCTTGGGAGAAGAGATGTACCACAACCTTCTTTCAGGTAATTGTAGAGTGTGATAAGGTCTCCCCTCAGCCTCCTTTTCTTCAGGCTAAACAACCCCAGCTTCCTCAGCTGTTCCTCATAAGACTTATGCTCCAGACCCTTCACCAGCTCAACTGTCCTTCTCTGGGCATGTTCCCAGCACCTCAATGTCTTTCTTGTAGTGGGGGCCCCAAAACTGAACACAGGATTCAATGTGTGGCCTCACCGAGTACAGAGGGATGATCCCTGCCCTAATCCTGCTGGCCACACTATTTCTAAATAGAAACCTGGATTCTGTTGGCCTTCTTGGCCATCTGGGCGCACCCTGACTTATGTTCAGCCACTGCCAACCAGCACCCCCAGGTTCTTTTCCACTGGGAAGCTTTCCAGCCACTCTTCCCCCAGGCTGTAGCTCTGCATGACGTTATTGTAGTTGAAGTGAAGGACCTGTCACTTGGCCTTGTTGAACCTTGGCCCATCAATCCAGCCTGTCCAGATCCCTCCGTAAAGCCTTCCTACCACTCAGCACATCAACACTTCTGCCCAGCTTGGTGTTGTCTGTAAACTGATTGGGGGTGTCGTAGTTCTCATCTGAACCATCCATTAATATATCAAATGGGACTGGCCCAATACTGATCCCTAGGGAACATCCCATCTGCCAGCTGGATCATACTACCAATCTCTGTGTATTCAACTATTTTTTACCTAGTGAACTGTATTCCCATCTAAGCCATGAGCAGCCAGTTTCCCCAGGAGAATTCTGTGGGAAGTGGTGTCAAAGGCTTTGTTAAATTCCAGGCAGACAAGATCTACAGACTTTCACTTATCTGCTAAGCAGGTGAAGTTCATCAAACAGGACCTCCCTTCCCAAACCCATGTTGTCTGGACATGATCTGGTGTCCTGCATGCGCTGTGTGACTGCACTCAAGGTGATCTTCTCCATGACCTTCTGCACTGAGGTCAGGCTGACAGGCCTGTAGTTCCCCAGATCTTCCTTCACACCCTTCTTGTAGATGGGTATCACATTTTCTGACCTCTAGTCAACTGGGACCTCTCCAATTGGCCAGGATTGGTGGTCAAAACCAGAAAGTGTATTGGTGAGCACTTCCCCAGCTCCCTCAGTACTCTGGGATGGATCCCTTCCAGTCCCAGAGAATTGTAGTGTCTAAGTGGTGTAGCAGGTCATTGGCCGTTTACTTTTGCAGTATGGAGGCTTCATTCTACTCTCCATCACTATTTTCCAACTCAGGGGCCTGTGTACCCCCAGAAGAACTGTTCTTAAAGCCTGAGACAAAGAAGGCATTGAGTACCTCATCGTTTGTCACTATGTTTCCCCCTGTGTCCAACAAAGGATGGAGATTCTCCTCAGCCCTCCTTTTGTTGCTGGTGTATTTATAGAAGTCTTTTTATTTATTGTCTTTTATGTCAGTGGCCAGTTTAAGTTCTAGCTGGGCTTTGTCCCTTTTGATTTGATCCTGGCATAACCTCACAACATCCCTGTAGTTAGACTGAGTTCTGTCCCTTCTTTCAAAGGTCATAAACTCTTTTTTTTCCCTGTGTTTCAGTCAAAACTTTCTGTTCAGCCAGATGAATGTTTGCAAAGAGCAGGTCTGTGTATACTTGAGAAAACCATAAGTGTACTTTACTCTTCAACCAGACTTTAACTAGCTTGTTTCCTATAGAAGAGTATTATAATATAAGTTCTGGCTGTTTACTTTATCTCTGCAATCTCATTTTGGGGTATTGCCCTTAGAAAAAGATGCACTGATGCGCCTACAGTCTATGTGATGTACATTTCCATTTTATAATTACTGGGTCAATCAACTGTAACTCGGATAAAGTATGCGCTGCCTTCTGAGGTACATGAGCTTTATGCATTCAGAACACTACAGTGTGATTTATAACACTGAATTACTGTAACTTGCTCAAAATGGATTTGAGGGTAAACAGATTGTTTGCTATATCTTATTAGCACAGTGGTCAGTAGTGTCATAACAAAGTAGTCTGGGTGTGTATAATTATGCCACAGTGGATAATGAATAGAGCAAAAATAAATAGAGAATTTGATCAAATAAGTACTTTATGGATTTTTTTTTCTAAAAGAGTTTCCAGACTGCTGTGAGGCACTAAATTGTTCTGCCATTCTTGGCTTACAAAAATGCACATACTAGTCATACTTTCTCTCTGCTCTGTGAAGTATTGAAGTGTAAAAGTGAATTGAACTGTCACAGTTCTTGGACCATTCATTTGGGACGTGGCAGGGTGTTTAAGCAATCTTACTAAGTCAAGGACTAGCTACTGCTGGAGTTCTCTTTCAATTCTAATTTTCTATTTATCTCAGTATTATAACTGTAATTTTAACCAAACTGTGAATCAATGATATGCTTGCTATAGACTTCTTGAGTCAAGCATTCTTAATGTTTTATTGTGTATTCAAAGATTATGTTAAACATTATGGAATTTTATCATTTATGAATGCAATTTTTTTAGGGAGTAGCTCTTTCATTAGAATAATTCAAATGATGAGAAATTCTTTTTCTTCTGTCAAATTCTGTAATTTGAACACCAAATCCTAATCATGCCAGTCTTCGTAAATTGAAACTTTTACCTGTCTTTATTCTTTTGTCTTACAGTACTTTCTTTTCTACTTTTGGTGATTTTGGTTAGTTTTAGTTCCTGAAGAACCTTTGTAGGCACATGTACCTGACACCAGAATAGTTTCAAAAATCTCGTTGATTTCTGTAGAAACATTTCACAGGTTTTCATACTCAGCAATGTCTGTACAAGTATAGAAGAAGTAGCCGAGGGGCTCTGACTCTCAGATTCTGGTCCAGCAGTACTGTAGGGTCTTGGACCAAGACTCTGAAACACAGAACTTAATAACAGTTGACAGCACTGTCTGTTCAGGATTTTTTCAATGATCAGGATTTTTTCAATGTCTCCTTGTGTTTTCAGCCATCCCGTGACAAAGGGTTACAGAATGTAACTGTTCCATGTGGAAAAAGGTATATCTTTAATTGCACATCTCTTAGTCCAAGAAGTAATAACTTTTGCTTTTCATTGAACCACATATGTATCTAACATCTATAGAGTCAATGCTAAGGGAGCTCAGGGTCAGAATTTGAACAGAAGTTTATACATGCCTTTCTAATGTATTTTTTTCTGAAAAGAAGATTTTGTATTTTTGCAGTCTACTCAGGAGGATTGGGTTATATACTAAGTATGCTGGCTCTTCCATATCATCTGAAGGTATGGAACCTCCCTTTGGTGGCTTTCATGGAGCATTGCCTACACAATTTGGACATGCTCCAATTGGAATCAGAAAAGCTGCCAACTGCTGTTCCATTCACACTTTTCAGACCATTACATGTTTGATTTTAAGTTTGTTTAAGTTTGTTTAAGTTTGGATGCTCTGACTGATAATATAGTTTTACTATTTATTTATTTATTTATTTATTTATTTATTTGT
>WAAE01012477.1:0-14179 GCA_013400495.1 Nicator chloris | reverse complement strand
TTTATTTGTTTGTTTGTTTGTTTGTTTGTTTATTGTGTGGGCTCTCTGACCATGCTCCTTCATAAGTTCATTGCTCCACGGGTAACTACGAGTGGAGGTTTGTGCAGATACACAATAGAGAAATGTAGATTCTTAGATTTTTCAATTCTCACTGAGATTCTGTGCAAGTGATTCCATATAGCTGTATATACTCCTCATTTTGCTGTCACCTTTGAAATCCTGCTAGTGGCTGCAGGAACTGAGGCAGCTGTCCATTTTGAGGAATGCTGCCCTGGACTACAGAGAGGGATATATGAGAGTGCTCCAAGGCTTGTCAGGGTGTGCAGTTTCCGCTGTGACCCAGGGTTACCTGTGAATAGGTGGAGCATGCCCATTGTTGTGTTGGTCCTCTTCCCTTCACTGATAACAGAAGTGATCCTATCAATGTTTTCTAATCACACAGCCACAACAAACAGTGGTTATACCTGGTGCACAGACATCCTTCTTTCTGTTAGCCCCTCAAAGCAGGAGAGGCAAGGAAGCAAACAGAAAGTTCCTTGGTACCTTACTATTCAGTAAAAGACCTGAAGTGGGAATGCAGTGGGAAATCTATTTTAGGCCTCTGAATGTTGCTCTCAGCAACAACTCTGGCCTGCAAGGTGCAGTGGGTGTCCCTCACATCTCAGCAGTACCTACTAGGATCACCTGAATTCACTGGCTGAAGGTACTTTTAAGACTCTTAAGACAATCAATGTTCTTTAGGAACAAACTTAAATTCTGGTAAAATCTTCGTGGTTTATTATTAATTACTGTTTAAAATGCCACTAAAAATTTAGATAGAACATATTTAGATTTTTTCCCAAGTAATTCTGAACCGTGTGTGTACGTAGTTCTATTTAAGACAGCAGAGATGCTCAAATGACAATCTGAAGTGCCTTCCTCTTTAGAGTGGGATTTTGATGTACTTAGAAGTCTTTCTGTGGGTTATGTTAGCAATTTTCTTTGATAATTTGAGAATATTAGCTTTTATTATTGGTGAATATAAGAGTTTCCTTCTAGAAGGGTTACAGGGGTTATTTCACTTTGATACTTTGTTGAGACTGCTAGAAACAAACTTGCAATTATTTTGTCTGCTCTGGAGTTTGATTTCAAGGAATCATAACAAAGAGGTTCAATGTTTTTTCACTTAACAATTTTTTTTAATAATCTTTTGCCATTTCTATAATATACTGTTGTATAATTCATGTTTACTATTTTATCAAGAAGACAAAATATTTTTGTAATGGATTTATTATGTATTTTTTTAGGCAAAAGTCACTGTAGGGTTCACTTAATACCCTTAGATGCAATCTTTAACAGTGTAACTTCCTGCAGTACCTGCAGTGCCTGTGTTGCCCTGCAAGCTGAAATTTTTGAAGTGCTCAAACTCTTTTAATACAGATTTTATTGAAGCAATTGAAGTCAGGATATGATTATATTTTAAGGTAATTTTTAAAGTGAACTAATGATTTGTGGTAAGGTATGATGGTGAAAAAAGGGGGGAATGGTTACAGATTTTGTCATTTGCAAATTAAAATATGTTTAAGTGATGTTTTGGTTGCACACAGATCAAGTCCAAAACAAAGACATATGTCCAGACCTTGCTCATCTCATGCAATCACAACGGCTTGAGAATACAGGCTCCTAAATGAACATTTCCAATCAGTAAGGGTGTTGAAACAGAGACATTTTTTTATCTATCCCTAAAAGAAGGTACAAAAAACCCCCCCAAACAACTGATACCTGTCTGATAGGGACATTTATTAAATATGATGAAGGTTTTAGGACTTATTTGTGTGCTTGATTTGGAATGAATACATTTCTTTCTCAAGTAGACTGTGAGCCCATGCTTGCAGTCTTTTAAGAAGTGCATTTTTAGTAACTAGAACAAAACATAAAAGCAAGTGCTTGAAGAGCATAGAGAAGTTGTTTGCTTTTTTTTTACAAATAGCTCTTTGGGGCCATCTGTCTATATGAGTTCAACAACCCTCTGTGGTTTTTTTCTGCAGTAGTCATGTGTGCTACCATCATCTCTGTGGATGGGAAAGGACTCAGGCCTGTGATCCTTATCCACACTTTCCTTTACACACTTTGGGAGTGGCACGCTAATAGTTTACTTGTGAATAATAATGTACTGTGAATAATTAGATGCAGATAGGTAAATAACCTTTTACTCTCTGTTGATATGTGAATACAGTAGTCAACCACATGGTCGTCCTCTTTCTGCACACATGATGGACACATTTAGAAGCATATCAGACCAAGGATCTGAGTTTGAATATAAAGGGAGCCACATGGCTACTTTGCACCATAATAAAGCAACAAAATATAACATCTATAGGTGTATGTATCGTGATTATAATGTGATAATAATGTGCAAGACAGAAATGTTGGCTGTATTGTGCTTGTAATGACAGTGTGATAGTCTGGTATCTAGGAAGAACCAAACAGTCATGACCAATATAATCATGTATGAAAGATCATTGCTAGCCCTGCCTTGGATTCTATGAAGAGTTTTTACTCAGCTTGGGGTCCACAAGGGTTTAGTATATGCAAATTAGACTGGGCTTGATTTAGGTTTCCCATGTCAGAGGACCAGACTGTATTTTGAAATTACATTTGGGTCTACTTAAAAATAACAGTAACTGAAAACTAAAGAAATCTTAGCTCTAACAAAGCTCCTTGTATCAGCCAAGATTAATTACCCCATTCCTGTATGTTACATTATGTGATTAAAAAAGAAAGGCTTATCTCCATGAAGACAAAGGAGCCCAGAGGTCTTACAGTATTGTCAAATTTTGCTAAACAGTTCTATCTGAACTGTTAGGAAAAGTTTGCTACACAGGGAACAATGTAGGGTATCATCTGGGGCAAGGATGTACAGGATCACTGTTGAAGGTGCTTTGGAGTTATCGTGTAACATCCAGGGACTGTGGGCACTGAAAAGCTTTTGATCCTAAAAAATGGCTTTCCCAGATGCCAGTGAAACTATGTAAAATCTACCCACCTAATGTTTCAAGGAGATGGACTATCATATTCTCCACTTTCAGTCTGATAAAAATTGAATAATATCACTGAATCCTGTTATGTGCCTGCCAAGAACCATCTCACAGCACGTCTTGTTAAGTGAGACAATTCAAACCATAGATTTTTATAGCGCCATAGACTTGTTTGAGGTGACAGATGCTGTAAATACAAATCAGTATTTTTAGTTGGAGTGGTTCAAACTTTTCTATTCCTGTCCATAAATTACTTTGGTGTTGCTCTTGTGTGGGGCTGTGAGTATTGTGTGTGTATTTTGAGGGCTGGAGTGAGTGGAGAGAGAGAGATGGAGAAAGGAGAGAGAGAGATGGAGAAAGAAGAGAGAGAGAGCGGAAAGGAGAAAAAGAGAAGGGAAATTACTTTTCTTAAGGGATCCTAGACTATTTGCTGTACAGAAAATATGTTTGCAGCCGGTGAAAGGCACTTTTGCTAAAGAAATTATAGCATTCTCTTTTCTATAAGGTTTTCAGCAGGGGAGAATGGCTTTAGTGTTTGGTGACTGGTTTTAGAATAATGTTGAGTGGCTGTAATCTTGCAGAAAATACAGATACTTTGAATGGACAGACATGTGGAATAAATGGCTTATAGATAATCCCCTGTGAATAGACATGGCATGTCTAAGGCTGGTTATGGATCTGCTATGTTAATTGGTGAGAATCAAGTTGAGTTCTGCCGGAATACATCAGAGCTGTCAAACAGTATCTAAAATGATAGTAGTTTCCTGGTTGGCACAGATAATAATGCTAATGGTTGTCAGTGGAATCTTTGTACAAAAGGTATTACATTTCCCTACTATTTTATCTCCTAGTAATGTCCTTATTTTCTTTTCACTGGTTATGCTCTTAAAAGATGCACACTATTAACCTTGAGCTATTCACAACAGAATCCAATTGTTAGCTACAAAAAAAGCAGTGGACTGGTTTTCCTGGACTGGTTTGTTTGTCAGCAATTGAAGAATATGTATTTTGAAGTGAAGTTAAACTGAGCCCATTTAGGACATCTTCTCAGCTTTTCTTCGAGGCTGTTTTCCTGAGGTATTTCTTCCTTTTTTGGAGATGAGTTTTGAAGACCTCTGGCCTGCAAGGTGCAGTGGGTGTCCCTCACATCTTCTTAAAGTCCTGCAAATGGTGAGGCATTTATTTCCAAGGCTAGATGACCACATCTAAAATAAGTTAGAAAGGATAGATCATTCCTGTTGACATGGCACAACGTCAACATGGCACAACGTTGATTGAGTGAAGCATAAACTGCCCAGAAACACATAGAAAAGTGTAAGTGAGCTTATGCTTTACTCAGAATTCTTGCAGATATAAAACTTTCAATTTTCTTACGTCTGTGTTATTCGTTATTAAAACTTCAGACTCTATTTCCCTACTCCATGGTGTTTCACTAGAGTGGTATTTTCTACTATGAATTCTTCAGAGTCCTCAAATTTGTTTCTTGTTTTGATTATTTTGCACACGTTGTGAATTGAAATTTGTGTCTATTGACTGCAATCCCAGGTAGACAAGCAGGAAAAACTCAGGAAGATTGAGAAAGAAATTTGTCATGGATTGCAATGAGACTTGCTTTCCTAAAATTTTAGAGACCTCCAAATGTGTTGTTTTTTGGGTTTTTTTTTTTTTTTTTTTTTTTTTTTTTTNAATAAAAAACATCTTTTTTTTTTTTTTTTTTTTTTTTTTTTTTTGGTGTCTTGTAATGTGCCCAACCCTCTGGATTTCTTCCACTCTTTGTCTTTAAACTACTGTAATTTGACTTACGATCTCTAATGATTGCTAGCAGTCAGGCAGGCTTGGGCAACAAAAAACAGATTTGGAAAAGAAATCCAACTTTAGACTTGGCTCAGTATTCAAAAATTATTGGTTTTTAAACTTATTTACTTAATTACTTTAAATTAAACAACAATTCAGATGTTGATATCTCAGATGTATCTGTAATTACAGCAATACAAAATTTGAAAGTGTCTTCAGCAGTCTAAAAATATGTTTAACAACTGGAAAAGAAGGAAAGTAGAGAGAGCCTTTAATTCCTCAAGTGGAAATACTGTGATTTAGATAGCTGGTTTCTCAGTATGAGCAGGAGGTAACATTGTTAGAGCTTAAAGGTCTGGTTTTGGTTGTTTCTATTTTTAGACTCTCTTAATGGCTTAAATTCCAGACAAAACCAGCAGTTTCTTAAACAAGCAAATATAAAGAAATTCCACCTGACCAAGGACAATAATTTGCTAGCCACCTGTGTATGGAAATGTGCCCCAAACCTACTTAGGACAAAGGGTTAAGACTGGGATGCCATATGCCTCCCCTTAGAGGCTCTCTGTGACCTCTCTGGCTCTCAAGGTGGTAAAACTCCCATTACAGTCAATGCAGATGGGATCACAGGTGCTTATGGCCATTTGAACCACTTAAGGCATGTTCAGATACTACATGAGAAAAGCTGCACTCTTGTGGACTGGTTCTAGAGGCCAGAAGAATAACAGACCATATAGATGGAATTATACTCTTACATCTGGATAATTGAATTTAGAACCAGTTAGTATGGTGCAAGGAGAGACTAGGATTAGCTCAGGGATTCTTGTCCACCACTGGGGATGCTACATACTAGGCATACTGATAATGTATTAAGGTGTTTCAAATGTAGTGCTTTGTAGAACCAGTGTGTTATAATTAAACAACAATTTAAAAATTCTTTTAAAAAACAAAAGTGTTTTAAAAGAATGTGACTTGCTCTGATACTACTGTAATGGGGGTTGTATAAATGCTTAAGTGAAGCAGATATGCAAAAATCAGCTTCTTCATCAACAAAAAGGAGCTTCATTAGCTGAATAAATAACTGAAAATAGTTCCCTTGCCCAAAATACCAAAATTGATTTCCACAAACACTGGATCATATTGTAGGAAGATGTTCTGTTCTGCCACTTATTGAGGAAAGCAGCAAAAATGCTTAGAAATTAAATAATTTTCATACAGAATGTCTGACTTCACTCTTGTAACTAAAACATGATTTATTTGAAGTCTCATTTAGTAGAGGCATTGCTTTGACATAGGCAGATGAAATATATATTTTGAGAACCTACCCAAGCTGTATGCTTCTAACCTTTCTGGGTATGCACCATGAGTCCTTACTCCTCTATAAATAATGGTCTGTTACTGATGAAGAAAGCCTGTATTACTCTCTGAGTACAGAATGTGGTGTGACTGTGGATTATTTTTTTCACATATAGATACTGGAAGTAAAACTTTGCTTCCTCAAAGACTAATGGGATAAGTCTGCAGTTGGGCATCAGCTGTATTATGTTTTGTGATTTACTCATCTGTAAGGAGTACTTGAAGGTAAAATGACATATGATACAGTATTGCCTTCAGCACGTCAAGGACTGATAACATTGATTATGCAGAAGTGTTTTACTGAAAATTTTTAAATAAAGTAACTGGAGCTCACTACATTAGAGGTACAGGAGTGCTTGAACTGCTATGAAGAGTAGGCCTCTTAAAACACTGGGAAAAACTGTAATTCCACTGAAGTCTGAGTTCAGCAAGGGCAGAGCTCAGTGAGATGGAATTGGTTTCTTTGTGCTAGTATTTGTACCTTTTGTATTGGATGGGTGTTTTGTAAGGTCATCTCTTCACAAGCACACCAGTACAACTATGCAGGTTGAGTGTATTCCAGTATTTTGCCTATGGATATCTACAACAGATTATCCAAATTCCACAGATCCTGTTTGGGTTTTCACTCCTTTTTATGACAAAACAGCTAACAGGTCCTAGAACATTTAATTTTCTTCCAAGGCTAACAATTTCAGAGGTGAAGAAACAAAAAGGTTTCAAAAATTAAAAGAGAAATTAGAGATATGAATATCAAAATTCGTAATACTGAGAAAATGCCTTGTCTCCTTGTAAATGACGGCTTTAACTTTTTAATATGATGTATGTGAAATGCGAGCTCATTCAGCATTAACTTCTCTCTAAAGAGATTATGGAAATTTTATTCAGGCAAAACCTGATCTTATTTATAACTATTATATGCATATTAAAAACTGTCATATACTTATTAGTTCATGAAACTTTTTTCATCAAAAATATTTTTAATTAACAGTTATAAATTCTAAACTTTATGGGTTTCTTTTCTTTGACTCATGGTGATTATCATATAAATATACATACATATATTTA
The DNA here is from genome assembly GCA_013400495.1 of Nicator chloris. Classification (NCBI taxonomy): domain Eukaryota; kingdom Metazoa; phylum Chordata; class Aves; order Passeriformes; family Pycnonotidae; genus Nicator; species Nicator chloris. The sequence continues at coordinate 6,950 of WAAE01012477.1, read as the reverse complement.
GAATGAACACAATTGGGAAGTACTTTCTTAATTTCACTGTGGTATGAATTGCTACCTTCAGAAAGGTTCTGCAATAGCAGATTGCTGGTGATATGCCTTCCTGCACTTAGGGAGAAAAAAAAAGCTATTTTTGATATTCAACTTGACAAATTCTTTGCTTGAATGCCTTCATGCAGTTTTCAATCAAAGGCTACCCTGTGCTGTGCAAATTGCAAGAAGTTGAAAAGATAACTCCATCAGGAATGTAGTTAATACACCTGATACTCTTGAAGTGAAGCCATGAAAATGAAATATCATCAACCCTAAATCTTTTCAGTTAGATAAACTCTCATTTGAAGGACAGGAGTTTCCATAATCTAACATTATTAAGCATCTATTCCTGTGCTGATTTCTGTGTAGATGTTTCATTTATACATTGTGCATTGTATTTTTAGATGCAACTTGTACAGGTGTCTTAAATATTACATTGAAAACTATAATAAAACAATACATTAAAACTATAATACGTTGAAAACTTTAGGGTACGAACACTCTAAGAAAGCTGTAGTTATTTCAGAAGGAAATCTTACTATTAAGAGAAATTCAGATTGAGAGATTCAGAGCAAGGAATCTAAATATCTGAAAGGTGGAAACAGGCATATTTATGACATTGGAGGGAGAAGGATCTATCCCTACAAGAACTTTATAAACCTGTGACACGTCCTGAGTCGTGGTTCCCCGCTGTGTCCAGTGTGATGGACAGCACTCAGTCAGCCACCATGACCTGGGAAATACATTGCAGCCACCCAGCAGCCCACAGTGTGTGGGAATTCCCACCAGCATTGGTCAGTACTGAGCAAAAATACAAACTGTGTAACATTTACTATATAGAGATAAGCCTTTTAGTTAAATTGAGATTATTTTAGAAACTTTTTTCAAGTTTTTTAAACTTGTTTCAGGTTTCCATTGGAATATCATCAAAGTTTGAGCAATATAGTTTACAGGGCCACAGGCGGATACTATTGACTTGAGCTGCTTGCATGCCTCAAACGTGTCTTTAGTACTTTGAAATCTGCTATATCATATGTAGGAAGATGAGGAGTTTATGTATGTCCTTGAACATCCATCCTATTCTTGATTAATGCATTCCTAGAGTTAGGATTCAAATATGATACTATTGTATTGCTCATTTTCTTAAAACGAGTAATCAGTTTGCAACTGCCATTTCCACAACTATGCAAATGCACTAGTGTGCTTCTAAAAGACAAAGGTACAAATTGTTTTCAAGTACTAATCATTTAAATAGCACTGATTAGAAGGTTTATACATTATTAAAACTGTATAATGAGTCCTTCAGTTTTAAAAATTATTTTAGCTCTAGATTTATTAGATGCTTAAACTTCTCTCTATTAGCACTAGAACCAGATGATCCACACTGGTCCCTTCCAACTTTACCCATTCTATGATTCTGGGAATCCTTGACTTGAAACCACACTCGGTTACATTGATTCCTTTTCCTAGAAATACCTATGTATACCTTATAAGTTCCATGTCTTACAATGTACTCAAAAGACAGAATGATATCTATTATTTATATTTTTATTTTTCAAGACAAAAATTATATATAGATATATTTTATGATTATGTTTTCAGCTGTAATTATACACTAAAGAGTGGAGATCATAACTAAAAGTCTCAAATTCTTCAGATCAGGAAAAAGATTTTATCATTATACTTTATGAAGATGTGAGTTGAATTAAGGACTAAGAATAGCCTTTAATGTGCAGACATTTTTGGTACCAGATAATAGCTGAAAATATTAATTAAATGGAAGTGAGAACTGCAGCAACTTCCCCAAGACATGTCTTCTAGTAGAAACACAAATACATAGGGAAGAAAGGAACTTCTTTTTCAGCTGACTATTCCTGGAAATGTTCTGCTTGAAAGACTTATAATAAATGGTGTTAAACTTATATTTCTGAGTTTTTTGAATTAGGAAATTCAATTTATTTTGATAGCTATTATTTAACTAAAAAGATGTAAATTCTTTAAGCTCCACTTTATTATCTGTATCAGAGTTGTGAAAATTTCGGAGAAATGAGATGAAAAACAGTGATGACTTCACCATTTTTTTCTCAGATTTCAAATTTAAATTTTTCTATAAACTCAGAATCATCTTTTCAGCTCCAAAATGTAGATTTTGATATAAATAACTTCATATATTTTTAACTGATTAATTATACAGCAGCATTTAGAAGGGAGTATTTTCCCTGTAGTTAAAGGTACAGAAGTGAGATCAAAGCAATCTGCATCCTACCTGTAGCACTGTCTCAGGATTATGTGAAATAGATTTGTTTCCCTATTTTTAAATGCTTTATCAAACATATTGAACATTCAAATAAGGTGAAGTGAAATATAGAGCATTTGAAGTACATAACAGAATAAATTTGCCATTGAAGCATTTCAGAGTTCTTGTAGCTGCCTAAAGTGGATACATTGAATAAATTCTTTTGGTAAGTAAGAAATTAAAGAAAGTGGTAATGAACAAAACAGCAATATCAAAAAAGTCATTTAATCAGCTTCCTGGAATAACTCAGTTTGACAAGTGATAATTTAGAAAATTTATTTTGATTTAGAAACATAACTACTTAGAGAAACAGAAATGTAACTGTCTAGTTTGCCGCGAAAGGGAACACAATCTGAAATGAGCTCATTAATTTTACTGTAATATCTGATTTTATTTGGTTAATTGCAGACTAGCACTGATTAATTATTTAATTACCACAAAACAGACCCCTGTATATCAAGCCCGAGAGAAGTCTGCAGCTTCATTTAAACTCATTAAGATGCTATTGTGTGGGCACATGTGAATGACTCTCTGGAGACTCAGCGGAGACAAATGGAACCAAAGAGGATTCCACCTCCACAGACAACAGTTCAGGCCACTTTGTCCTCTGGAGCTCAACAGGAAAAGTCACTGATGGCTGCTGTCTTGGCTTTAGTATTTCCCATTTTGTGTTAATGCAAGTATAACAGATGCAAGGGGCAGGATTCTTCTCCAAATGAAGGCAGGAAGTGGTAGAAGTCTTCATAGCACATACACATGGCACATAGATGTGGACTGGATATCTAAGCACCATAGCCTTTGGATAGCTAATCTAGGGAGTCTAGAAAAAGATTTAGGTCATGCTGACACTAAGAACTACATTGCTTTCTACCATAACTGGATATATAGAGTGGGTTGAGATCCCTTAGGGTATCTTTCTTGGATTCCATTTGCCACTCCAGAAGGCTCCAGAAAGCTTTTTCTAGATCCCATGTCATATCTGCCAGTTCCTTGAGGTCTGGTCTTACTCAAGGTCTTGGAGTACCCTAGGTGCTGTGTCCTATTCAAATTTGTGATGTGATTTGTGAAAAAAGGAGCACAGTTTGTAAGGACTGTGTAAGTTTTTGTCTGCCCAAGTGAAATAGGACCACCACAGGTGCTGGTCTGGTTAAATTGTGCTTCTGCCAACACACAAACTGACAAATTAAAATAATTTAAATTATGGGGATGAAGTTAATAATGCAGTTAAGATATATATCTCTATATCTACTGAGGAGCAGAAGAAGCAGAACAGATCTGTCGGGGGTACAAATGAGGTGCCACAGGTGAACTCTTCTCTGGCCATGCCCTCACTGAGGTGTGCAGTCCTGTGAGCAGGGCAAGCAGAGCTGCAGTGGTGACAGCAGAGCCCAAACTGTAGTAACTTGATTGTTTTGTAACTAAAAGGATCAGAGCAACTTGCACTATATGAGCTGAGTACTATATTTACTGGCTGCAGGACTATGTGTGGGCAGCGGAATAAAGCTCTATATCTCAGCTGACAGTGGCTCTTGGAGACTCTTTGTTTTGAGAGTCTTTATTTAAAACTGCTCCACCCAATGTGGTGGTTGACAATTTCTGGCCAACAACAGTACTGAGATAATCACTAATGCCATTCAATATGGCATAGTATTAAGCAACGCTAGGAATATTTAGTAAATGTCTTTAGCATGCCCTCAAGTGATTTTTTTAAACTTCTCTTGCCACCAGTGCTAAAGATGAAATTTTTTTTTTACACCAGATCTAAGAATGGAGATCAAATACTTGGGAATTTATGCCCTATTCAATTTACTAATAGTCATTAATCTTCAGTGAAATATGAGAGCCAGTCTCATTTCCTTGGAAAGACATTCAAAATTTTAGATGGAATAATGGTCTGGGCAGAAATGTGTGATTCTGTAAAACAATGTAATTATACAGAATGTGAAATTTAAGAGTTCTTAATTCATGAAACAATTGTATTTTACTTCAATACTTTGCATAGCTGTGATCTAAAAAACAGCATGTGCATATGAAGATGTATATGCATTTCCTTTGTGAACACTGTGTCACACATTCAGGGAAGGCAGTTAACAAAAAGATAAACTTGCTGTGCCAACATTTTTCCTGCCCTTCCAGACTTCACAGGGCATGTATTTTTATAGTTTAACAAGCTTTCCTATTAAATTTTGAAAAATGAATCTATTATTGACATATTTGAAACATATTCAATTAGTCTTGATTTGGTATATTTGATTTAAAGGCTTTTGATTATTTGTTCCATGTTCTAACTTGACAACTTAGAAATGGAATGAAATTAACCTGTCAGGAAGGATTAATGAACAGATTTTTTTCACAAGTTTAGATGATTTACAAGAATTTCACTGCAGCTGATCTTGCCATTGAACCAATATTAATTTCTGAAAATGGATTAAAGTCCATGTGATGGTATCCTATACTTTCATACACTAATTAACATCCATTTATCAGAGGAGTAAAATGACACTATGTAAAGCAGCGAACTGCTCTGTACTATAATTAAAGCCAAATTGTTTCTTATGTTAAAGAATGAACACATTTACAGACTATAAGTATGTGCATTAAATACAAATAAGCATAATTGATTGAATAGCTAATTAATTGAATGTTATTTGAGCCTATTTTTATTGCAATAAATATCCTGTAAATGTACTATTTAGCTGCAGTACAGAATTGACTGTATTTATTTATTTATTGACAAGGTGTGTTTCTCTGAGCGGGTTAGTGAACTATTCTTCATAGTTCTTAATGAAAAAGTACATCAGAAGATGCTTCTGTTGTCTGCTAGTAAACTGTGAATAATTTCTTAAATCTCAGTGTTCAACATTATTCAAATTCAGTTATCTTTAGCTCTGATAATCTGAAAAATGGCAGCAGTGGAAGGAGCAGGTTTGAGTGTGCCTTTAAAAAAATGGTTTCTGTTCTGCCTCATCTCAGACTCTGGCTAAGGAGGAGTAGGGACAACATCTTTTGTTGTTAAATATGTTTGGTCAGATTACCAAGGAAGAAAAACTTTAAATTATACCTTTACCTGCAGTAATTTTCTTCCTTCACTGCACCTGGATTATTGTGGACAATAATAAAAGCAGAAAATAACAGTAAAAAAATTCATCTGTAAAAACTCATCCAAAATACTTTATTTAACTATTAAAAATCAAATTTTCTTGCTGTTCAAAGGAAACATACACCACCTGACCTCTATATGAAAATACGTTCTCGTTCTAAAACCTAGCCATTGTGAGAAATTTGTTTTGCAGTTGGATTTTGATGGAGGTAACTGGCTGGCTTGACTGAGCTGCCCCAGTGACTTTAATGTGATTAATGCAAAATAAGTATCTGATTTCTGTGTTGGGGTCAGTTGACTAGAGGGACATCTCCTTTCAGTGGATGGATGCAGTCAATCAGGTGGTTACATGCATTGACTATTAATGCCTGGATTACTGTCTAGATTATATTAGGGGCTGCATCAATGTGGTTGTGGCCTGTGGTCAGGCACAGCTACCGGAATAGAAAGGTGAAGAAAAGGTGGTAGAACTACGGTGAATAAATTGTTTGGGGAGCAAAACAGTGGATGGTGACGGATGTTAGAAAACAAAAGCAAATGGAGAATAACAGCTGAAGAGGGAAATCTGCCTCAGAAGCCAAGGGGGAGATATTTTATCAAATAAAAGCTATTTCCTCCTGTTTTCTTGTGCAGCTTCAGTGTTACAATGAATCTGTTTTTAACAGAAATTATTATTTTGACATTTATTATTTTGTTACAGCCATCTTTGAATTGTAAAAATGCAAGCAAATTTAATTATCATCTTTTTGAAGTCAAACAGAATCTTACCTAAGACACTTTGCATCCAAATTGAGTGAAAGACTCTTGGTGGTTCAAGAATTGATCTCTATGTTTTGAAAGTACTAAGGAAGATACCTTTCAATTCTTTAGAAATCATGTGTAAAATGACTTTGTGTAGATAATCCTTCTTGATTTCACTGTTGTAGAGTAGTAGATACTCTCCCAAATTGTATTGTTCTCTCAGGTATATCTTTTACAAACCACACTGTCTTAAACAAGATGGTACAACTCAGTGATTTCATTTTTTGGGCAATGGTTGTAAGTTCTTAACAAGCTGCATTTCAAAGGTTATGTTAATTTTCTTTTGATTTACATAAGACTGAATTTCATTTTATGCACAGCGTGTTCGTTTTGTATTGAAATGATATTTTAAAAAAGATGGTTCAAGTAATTTCAGTGTATTGACAAATGGGTAGGATTAAAGACTGTTAAAACAATGTCAGTGTATCATTCCCACCACAATGCATTTAGTATTAATAAGACAACTCTGGGTCTCTTGTGATGGTAATTTTAGATACAGTGATTTCTCCTGGACATTACTCCTGTAAATAGACTTTAACTGTTCAAGTTCAACAAGTTGTAAAATATGTTATCCTGATCATTTAATTGAAATACAGCATAACATGTCAATATTAGGAAAGAAGACTCTTACATCTAATAAATATATTTTTGCATGCTTTCCATATGAAGAAGGCTTGAGCTTTAGCTAAGACTGTTTCTGTGACTTCTTTTTAATAAAATGAA
>WAAE01012475.1:0-13535 GCA_013400495.1 Nicator chloris | reverse complement strand
TTAAATACACTTGAAGAAAGCAAACAATTTACCTCAATAGCCAAATTGAAAGTCATTAGCAAAGAGAGGTTAAATACCTTTTAAAATGAAAAGTGTTACGTGTTCATCAAAGTATAAGACAAAAAGCTTTAGTGGAGAGGTTCCTTTAAAACATCCCTCTGAAATATAAACCTCAGGACAAAACTATGAGGAGAGATAACATGCTGCCTTCCAAACCCTTTTGCTGAGTGAAGAGAACAGTCTAGAACAGTGTCACTATTGGCAATATCAAAGCAATATCTCTTTTTTCAGCCTTTGTTTTTCTTTCTGTGACGTATGCATTACAAAATTACTCAAAAAATAATTTTGTCATATTCACTATCTATTCCCACAATCTGTAACATGAAGAGCAAGATCCTTTAGTGCATAATTCCATACTGAACCTAGTTTCCAAGGTAACCTATGGCTAAATTCACACATATACACAAAAGTAGTATCCTTCACATCCTTCTGAAATAGTGGAGCCCAGGACTGCACATAGTAGTCAAGGTGAGGCCACACTACCAGTTATTACACAGCTGCACTGACATAAGAAAAATTAAATTGCTTCCATGCAACTTAATTTAATTTAATGCTTCCTATTGTGGCATTTACTTTAGTAGGAACTGGACATTTAACTTCGCCTTGCTTGTATACTGTATTTGAATAGTTTTGTACTACTGTGCTTGAGCAGCTTTGTACCTCTGAGGAAAGCACTCAGATCAACAGTATGGGTTCAAAACTGAATGTTAAGACTCCACTTACAATCTAGAAGTCTTCCAGGTATGAATGTCACACCTTTTAAAAGGGAATAGCATAAGCAATTAGTAATCTCCATGTTTAATTTTTTCAATCTAGAGTTACACACATAGAATATGGGTTGCTGGTTTGGTTTTTTGGTGGTGGGGGTGAGGGGGAGCACTATTAGAGCAAATCTGTGGTATTTGGAGACGTCGCAACACAAAAACTAGCTGGTCGCCAGGAACATCATAGTCATTTTAAATTTACAATTAATATACAGAGAAAAAATCAGAGAACATATCAATAAGCAAAGTGTGGGTATTGTCAGAATTGCAAAATAATGAAAGCTAGCCAATTCTAGAATGCAGGAATTTGTTCAAAACATCCTGCAGTCACACGTGAATGAATCTCTCTACACTCACATCCCTGGCATACTGCGTCTGCGTATTGGCACCACTGCAGTGCCTACCTCCTCTTGCCAGAAGGTTTTTACAAAAGCAATGCCAATTGGTGTTACACTGTAATTAAAGATGCATCATCTCGATGTCACTGTTTTTGAAGATTTTTAACTGCTCCTTTTTAGTCTCTTCTAACAGACCTGCTCCAACAGCACCACCAGAGTTAGAAATCTGTATCAGGTAACAAACACCCTCGTAGACACCTCTACCCTAGGGACAAGTGCTTGTAGCAGAGTACACAGCCAGTACACAATCCAACCCCCTGCCCCAGAGCTTGTGTATATAGTGTGAGTAGCACGGGCAGTGAAGCAGGAAATGAGCTTTATAGATCAAAAAAAACTGCTGCTAAAACAGAACTCACTTAGGCCCCTTCACAGTTTTGGAAGCTCTCACCTCTCTCATCCTGCTGTGAAGTAGTACAGTGACTGTACTTGTGTGCATACCAAGAGTTACACGGAGACCTCCTAAGAAGAAAAATCTGCACTCCAAAAACTTGCTCCTTAAAATGAGGAAAAATTCTGTCCACCAAAAACTGTCAGCTGACAATTATGGTTTTCATATCACACTTAAATCCTCTTTTGTCTGGCTTTCTAAGAGAAAACCATCTTGCAAAGAAGCAACAGCAAGTCTCCAAAAACCACCTGATGCTTCTGAGAACTCCTGAACATGTGGAGACCTTTCAAACTCAATAAGCATCAGGCCAGGATGTATAGTTGGCAACACAAGAGAGCAGGGACAGACTGCTTAAGAAAAATGCTGATTTAAAATACCTGAAACAATTACTGTATAGCAGCCTCGCAAAATCAAGTTTAGTACTCATAATAAAAAAGGATTTATACAACAAATAAATAAATAAATCACCAGAAACCACCTAAAAAACACCGGAGGCCTTAAGCTAACTTTTGCTGCTTGATCAAAGTTGAAGATACAGAAGATCACGTAATCAAATTCTAATTGCAGGTCTCTCATCCCAAGAGGAATGCAAGTTTTCTAAAACAATTATCACATCAGATAGGAAAGGAAATATACATCAATAAGAAAATAAGCCATTTTAAATAATAAGAAAACATCTAGAGTTGTTTTCATTTTAATAACTGAACTTAAAAACACAGAAAAACAAAAAAATGTTTAGGTAGGCAGTCAACATCTTTACTAAAAATGACTGGAAGATAGGATATTTCCCTAACACCCTTACTTTGATCTTTTCTGACTTAGAAATATTTACTTGGTAACAACTTGCCTCAGCCTCTTGTCAGGAGAGGCTTTAAAATTTTTACTTTGTGGCAAAAAGACATTGCATTAAAAATGTAAATGAAGTATATTCAGAAGGGTAGATGTGGTAACTAGTGTCCTTTCAGTGACTTTACAGTGACTCATTCTAGACTTTCAAAAAACACATCACTAACATCACACACCACTATTGATAAGAGTAAAAAAGGGTTTCCTGTAATTTGAAAAGATGGAAACAATTTCTTTACTGAACAGTCAGTACTTGGAAAAGTTATTAAACAGAGGTCATAGAAAGGCTTCATTCTAAAGAAATAGTGCTAAAAGTTTAAACTGTGGGGAGATTACTAGCACAATCATGGATTTCCTTTACAGTTGTTCTCAAAGCAGCTTTGACTGGGTTAGAGATAGGGTAAATGTGACAAAATTCTCTGAATCTGCCAGGAAACACAGCAGGAAGAAGTGATGTTACAGCCTGTCCAGATCAACCTAACAAAAAGAAAACTTAATTCTTATGGATATTTTTTGCTTTAAGATTACTCAGATATAAAACTAGTTTTTCGTATTACAAGTACGCTCTATACCACCCAACTCAACCCAGCCATGGATAATTTTAAGAGGATATTACATGTCACCAGCCTGCATAGAAATGGAGGGAAAGGGATTAAGCTGCCAAGCAGAGGCTACAGCTGCCCCACTCTGCTTCCTCAACCTGTCTACACTTCCACTGGTCTAGTGCTCCTCACCCTAGGCAGCTGAGTGACTGCAGCTTGTAACTCATTTAACCTTGCCTGAACTTTTCTATTCTTCTTTCAACTACTGTAGGGAAAACCTTAAAAAACCAAAACAACATCAATGGATCAACAGGACTGCCCATTTGCAATCAGAAGGAACACCTGCTAATTATTAGGCCAGAAATAGTTGCTTGCTGCAGTTTGAAGTTCTCAGTTCAGCTGAAAACAAGAAAGACTATCTTCCTAAGGAAGCAAACCTGAAGATTTGCTGATTTACTATAGACATAAAAGAGACAATATCCATTCCTTGGCTCTTTTCATCTTAGGAAAGGATGAGACAAACAGGATCACATTGTGTGCAGCCTGACCAGGACAAGCCATTTAGTTGTAGAGTGTAAATCTCTAACCTTTGTGAGAAAGTAAAAGCTGCACCTTGAATATTGTGTTCAGTTTTGGGACCCTCATACAAGACAGACATTGAGGTACTGGAGCATGTCCATAGAAGGGCAACAGAGCTGGTTTGGAGCCTAAGGCTTACAAGCAGCAGTTGAGGGAGCTGGGGGTGTTTAGTCCAGAGAAAAGGAGACTGACGTGAGACAGTAGCACTCTACCATCACATGAAATGAGGTTATAGCAAGGTGTGGATCAGTCTCCTCTCCCAGGCAGCAAGTGAAATGACATGAGAAAATGGTCTCAAGTTGCCTCAGGTGAGGCTTAGATTAAATATCAGGAAAAATTTCTTTATGGAAAGGGCTGTCAAACATTGGAATAGGCTGCCCAAAGAAGTGGTTGAGTCACCACCCCTGAAGGCATTTAGAAGACATGTACATGTGTCACTTAGGATCATGGTTTACTGGTGGACTTGACAATGCTGGATTAACAGTTGGACTTGATGATCTTAAAGGTCTTTTCCAACCTAAATGATTGTATGATTCTATGTAGGCTTCCCCCAGTGTGGAAATACAAAAAATAGCAGCCCAGTCATCCAAAAATCCATTCTTCATCAGTTAATAAATTGCTCAAGTGTCCTGTTCAAAGCCCAGAAACCTGCTAAATATGTCCAAGTCATTTTAGGGAAGGGATGTCATCCAGAGAGACCTGAACAAGCTTCAGGTGTGGGTGCATGGGAACCTCATGAGGTTCAATAAGGCTCAGTGGAAGGTGCTACACCTGAGTCAGGACAAACCTCTGTAGGAGTAGAGGCTAGGGGATGAATGAATCAAGAGCAGACCTGCCAAGAAGAACTTGAGAGTGCTGGTGGCTGAGAGACGACGTGAACTGGCAATGTGCACTTGGAGCCCAGAAAACCAGACATGTCCCGGGCTGCATCAAAAGCAGTGTGGGCAGCAGCTCGAGGAAGGGAATTCTGCCCCTCTGCTCCACACTTTTGAGACCCCACCTGGGGGCTGTGAGGTTCCCAGCACCGAAAGAACATAGACTTGGTGTAGGGAGTCCAGAGGAGGCCATGAAGATGATCAGAGGGCTGGAGCACTTCTAGGAAGACGGGCTGAGAGAGTTGTGGCTGCTCAGCCAACAGAAGAGAAAGCTCCAGGGAGACCTTAGAGCCCCTTCCTATGGCAGCTACAAGAGAGCTGGAGAGGGAGTTTTGACAAGGGCACATAGTCATAGGACAACAGGGAATGGCTTTAAACTGAAAGTGGGTAGATTGAGATTGGATATTAGGAAGAAATTCTTTACTATGAAGATGGTGAAGCAACCTGGTCTAGGGAAAGCTGTCTTGCCCATGGCAGGGAGGTTGGAAAAAGATCTTCAATGTTCCTTCCAATCCAAGCCATTCTGTGGTTCTATGTTTGCCTCCCAAACATAAGCTGAACTGGCAAGTGAGAGAAAAATAAAGACATGATAGAGAGGTAAACAAATGCTGACAAAGTAAACCTTTGTTTCCACGTAACAGGGTTATAACATCAGGGCTTTTCTTTGTCACTTCTGGGGCTTAGGTATGTACAACATAAGTTAAACTTCAGTTATACTTCAATTCTGTGCTATTTTTTGCACAGAAAGTCTAAGGAAAGACTTAGAACATCCATCCTGTATTGGACAACTCATTACATTTCAATATACATACACAAAAGTTTAAAAGCTCAGCATCATGAAGTGAAAGCTCAAACAAGACAAGGTGACATTTAGAATATATTCAAAATTACTTCTTAACATTATAATAAACTGACAACTTGTTGCAGAATTACATCTGTTATTGAATGATAGTTCACTTTCCATCCCTGTCATTATTACTACCGAAAACCAAGAGCAACCCAGAAACTGTGATTTAAATAAGTCTAGCATGTGTGTGTGTCATGTCAGATCAGTTCTTAAGTGGGAGTAGTGATACTCTGCATTACAAATTTAACATCACTGTCTTGCACCTACACCTACATAAACATTTAAAAGAAAACCTTATCATTTAGGTTAAGCGTTGCTATGGCCCATGTGGACCTGGCAATGAATGCCTTGAGCTTCTTAGAAAAGCACCACCCCCCTCAAAAAAAAAGGGAAGGTTATGTGGTAGGTTAACTTCCTCCCTTCACTTTTATCAGCTTTGAAACAGCATGACAGGCAGACCTATTTGTGATGCATCTGTACGTTAATCCTGGTGCCTATTCTCCAAGACTGGCTAAATGTATTTCTGGTATTAATTACTGCATTTCAAGTCATTAAGGCAAGCCCTGATTAAAAGGGCCTCCGGTCCCCACATCAGGTGACAGCAATTACAGCAACAAGCTGAACAGAGGAGAATGGGAGGCAGCTCTTCCTCCAATGAGGAAGAAGTTATCTAGATTTTCAATTTCCTTTAAAATTTGCTGTTGTTTAAGCCCTATTATCAAGTGCATGTTTTATAGTTGACAAGCTTTGTGACTTCAGGATTTCCAACTTCATTATTACATTTCTTTTGATGCAGGTGTTTCAAAGGCTTTTGAGCAGGAATACCCAAAAAGGAAGTTTTGATCATAAGTTTCGTATTTGCTGGCAAAACACACTGGTCAAAAATATCTGCTTAGACTCTTAAAAAACCCCAAACATCTATAACAGTTCAATAAAAGCATTTCAAGTAATGTCTACCGTGTCAAAAATAAATAAATTGACAATATCAGAACTTATTTCTGCTAAATAATTTTTTAAATACTATAAAGTTCACACTCAAAAATCTGTATTTCATAATTGAAGAAGTTATCTTTCCTGCTAGCGTAAGTTTGAGATCAGATGTTCATCAAAAACCTAACAGAGCAAACTCATCAAATGAACATGAACCTCAGCCACAAAACAACTTCACACTCCACACAAAGAAAGCCCCTCTCACTTTTGTGAAGAAAATCAAGAATTTTACTAAGATCAAACTCAAGAAATCATTAGCAGGTGATAATCTGAGAATACCCTAAAGACTGGAACTTGAAATGCACTTTGGAAGGAAACAAAAAACCTGGAATAATAAATACATAACTAAAAATTGCATTGTGCAAAGCAGTAGTTGTGAAAAGGAAGGAGAGATGATATGGGTAAACAACTGGACCTGACAGAGCACAATATTATGAAAAAACAGGAACAATGTGATCTTTGGATGTATTAGCTAGAGTCATAAAATAGATTACATTCCTGCACTTCTTTCTGTCTCATGACAAGTTATTCTAAAAATCCACATGTAATTCCGGGATCCCTAAGTTAAACAGAAATATGGAAAGGGAATAGGAGAGAGCAATAAAATGATGGAGCATGGATGGTTTGATCAGCCAAACAACAGCAAACCAAGTCAGACGTATTTACATTAAAAAATGAACAGAGTTTGGATTGTGTGACAACTATCAAAAAATTCCCAACTGATCATTAGGGGATTCACCATATCATAAGATACTGACTACGTTTTGAGAGATGTGTATCAATCAAATAATGGAAGAAGGATGGCATTTAAAGTCTGTGCTAAAGTAAAAATAGTGCAAAATGAACATTCACTTCTCACCTACAAAATCACATTGTTTGAAGTAACCTTTAAACGTCCCCTCTGCTTTTAAAAAGGTTAGTTTGAGCAGTAGATTGACCTTAACTCAGCTACTCTCTTGTTACCTTACTAGATGATAAATGACTCATATGCAATGCTTACCATAGTTATCTAGGTATTTGTAATGTACTGATCACAGCATTATCTAAGCATTATATGATTTAAAGAAATGATTGCTTTAACTTTCCATAAATTTAGTGCCTGCTGCACTACAGGAAATATAGCAAAATTTCTTTATGCAAGCTCAATGGAATTTATTTGTACATTCCATATACAAAGAGATGAAAAAGATACAACTAGTTGAGAAATCATAGGGAAAAGATGGCTTTGAAACAATATAATAAAATCATCACCTCAAAGGAAAGATTTCAGAGGAAAGAAACACAGTAGCAACACCAGATTTTAAAAAAGTAAACAGAGAGTAACTAGCTTGTGACTTAGTAAAAATAACCACGAAAAACTGCGTCAGAATTCAGACAGGACAACAGTATATGAGTATAGAAAGGTCAGACTACAGTAAGACATCATGATTTCCCAAAGCCAAGAAAATATAATGCACAGCAATTTCTGGTTTTCTCATCAAGGGAGCAGCAAGTTCATGGGACAGTGAAAGCTCCAAAAGGAACTGCATCTTGAGATCCTACAGTGACGTGGTACCAGTAAGTATTTCTGGTTTCAAGATATATGTAAAGGGAGTAAGAGTTTTACAATAAATCCTTCAATACTCATCATAGCAGAAGAGTAAGCACAGAAAAAGAAATGGTTGCTGGAATCAAAATTGTATGCGTCTTTTTTTGGACAGAGAATGTTTTCAATCTCATATTAATTGGAAAGAAATACCAATTACAAGAAAAAAAAAAACAACAAAACAGAAGTCAGAGTTTAAACGACTGCTGCCTTTAACATGGTATTTGTACAGAAGGAATTATTAACAGCTCACAAGTATGCGCCCGAGTTAGATTTACGGCTTTGCTTGTACAGGAATTCAGCAACACAGCATTATCCCTCTTGGCAAAGCAGTGTCTTGTATTCACAGTAGGCTAATGAAGAAACCCAGTAGAGGAAGAAAAAACTCAAAGTACAAAATCTAATCAGTTTCAAGTTTCACATTTAATGCCATCACTTGTTACCTGAATTTCTAATTCAGCAATATGCTGCTGTAGTTCTGCCACAGCTGCAATGCGGTCTGCCTCACGGAGCCGTACTGCCATCACTTCTTCTTTACTCTGAAAGAAGTCAGAAACGGGAGCTAACTAGTACCAGTTTTAGCTGATTAAAGACTGTGCACTGCTTTTACCCAAAATCCTGAGAAAACTTAATACACTGCCGTGCAAACTAACGCTATTGTAAAGAACTCAAATTTAATTTTAACCCCTAGGAGGAGTATGTAATAATCTAATATAAACTCTAAACTATTATAATCTAAAAAAAAATCTGTGCAGTTTTGAAAACTTGCTGTTATCAATTTCAAGGTCCAGAAAACAACTGTCTTGTTTTCCAGAAATATCATACTGTAAATTAAGAAAAAGAATCAACATAATAAAAGAAACCAGCTCATGCTTTAATTTTGGACTTTATATATATAGAAACAGTAAAGCTACACAAGAGTTACTTATTTCATAATTTCCTTTGTCCTAAAAAAAAAATCAAATACAAAAGCAAATGTGTTCTCAACCTCGTTTAGTCCAACTTAGTCACAGAATATAACAAAGACATTTTAGAATAAAATACTAATGCACATAACCTACCATCAGCTCCCACTGTAAGTTTAACCTACAAGTCTGTCTATAAATTATGAGTTTGAAAAAGAGAGAAAGACATGTCCTGTTTTATGAGGCAAGTCCTCAAGACTTCAGAGCACAAAACAATATTATATTGTCAGCAGCCTAGTACAATCACAGAGAAAGCAGTGTTAGATAATTAGTGAGCAATACCACCAGCTGAAGAGCAAACAGCTCTGGGGAAGAGACAGGTTAGGCTGAGGTACACCTACTTTTATAGCAGACTGGTGTAACTAAACTGCATTTACTGCAAATCAGTTCCAGTACTTCAGTTATTTTAATGTGTGCTTCAAACCGTCAGTACTCAATCACCCTTCATTAGACAGTACAGCTGAAATCAAATCAAACATATCAAAGCTTATCCATAGTAGCTACTTCTAAACATGCTATGTTTGGTTTTGGGTTTTTTAAAATATTTCTGTAATGGAGGTATATAATCTACAGGACCCAATTAACTGCATTTGTAATCAGTGGAGCCCATTTCAGAGAAATCTATCATGTGCTACCCAAAGTTTAGCCATTCTTGCTAAATTCTGTTGCATGATTGCTCAAATGAAGCTAAACCGACAAGTCCACAGGATTGCATGTATTTAACTGAAAGCTGAAGGAAAGACTGGCTTGGGTTGACTTTGGTATCAGAGATGAGTCAATAGTGCTGCTCTAGATGGCACTGATGCTTTATCTCTGAAACAGAGCATGTTCTCAATAATTACTACAAAAGTTGATATGGTAGGAAAGACAAGACTGGGTGGGGCACAAATCTTAAGTTGTAAATTCTTTAGCACAACTGATTAGAAAGATCAGTGGTGAGTTTCAAAAAAAAATTGGAACTGAGTCCTTGCTGTAGAAGCAGTAGTCAGATAAAAAGGGAAAAACATAACAATACACACCTGTGACAAAAACTGTCACCAAACAGGTTGTATGAGATGCAACTGGTTACAATTTTTAATTTCTGCTTAAGCATTTCAAGATATCTTAAAAGAAAAATACAAGCTCCTGAAATAACATACCAGTTCATTATGCACAAAACAACTGGGGATTTAAAAATCCAAATATATACTTTTTCAGACAGTAGAAATACTGCTACCTAGCCAAGATAAAAATAAGACTAGAGCATGATTTCAAAGAACTTGAAAAACAGAATAAAAAAAAAATCCAACATCAGTTACTATTAGAATCAGGAATAATTGTTGTTGTTTCTGATATATAATCAAATATTACTTGTAAAACATCTTACAGTGTAAATTGTAATCTTTTTACTGTTAGCAGCAAATAAAGTTTCAGGATTTAACGTTAGTGTATGTCAGTGAAGATATTTCCCTAGCTATTGACCACAGCTACTTTCATAATTTCACAGAATCTCTAAAAGTATGACTGGTGGTCTGTCTATTACAGTCACGCTTTTCTCTAGCCCATGCTAGACCATCGTTCTACAAATGTATTATCCCACTGAGAGTAGTTATGTGTACTTACTCATTAATCAGGTTAAAGACATACTGTTCTTTATATAGTCAATATAAAAACAGAATATTGACTACACACTCTCAATCCCTTAAGGATTAATGAGCACCTTCAGTATCAAAAACGAATCAAACAAAGTAAGTTATGGGTTATATGAAAAAGACATCACCAATATTGTGATTATTAAAAAATAATCCATAAAAATAATCTCAGCATTAAAAAAACAGTACTTAGGAAACCAGAGATTATGACAAACAAGAAAGCCAATAGAAGCAATTTCTTCTAGTTAAAATTAAATGTCTTTTTCTAAAAGCTTGTGATGGAGTTTGATGAGTCAGCAGAAGTTACTTCTTTGCTGCACTGTACATTCAGGTCCCACTAGAAACAAATGGAACTGGCAATACAGTAAGAAAAACGGAAACCTGAAAGAGTCTGTTGTTGAGGAGTGTCTTTTTGTATTATACACAGACACTATTCTGAGTAGAAACATGTTTAAAATAAATGTTTCTCTTCGTGGGACCACAAAGAAGCAGCTCTGTCAAAACCTCAAGTGGTGTTTGTGAGATGGTAAATTTAAGATGATATTGTCAAAATCAGTAAAAAGAATTTTGTTTTTATGATTTATGCTTCTCAGTTAAGACACAGTTTTATCCAATAATGGCAGACAAGACTAAAATGTACATATATTAGCACACAAGTATTCTTTTTGGGTTGTTTACCTTGCATTCAATCTCTGCTTGTCTACGTTTTGCTTCATTCAATTGAGCCAAAAGTCCTTTGTTCTGTGCAGAAAGATACTGCACCTTCTCCTGTAGGTTGGTGACCTCTTGCTCTGCCCTTCGTAAGTGGTTACTATTGATCTGATTCTGAAATTTATGACAAAAAAGTCAACAAAATACATGTTAAGGAAAGCATATTAATCTAACTGCCTGAAGTCTGACAAAAGAGACTTAGAGATCATTTACCATAAAAAAACTTGTGAAGGAAAAAGCATTTTTCCAAGTGTAATCAGAGGAGTTTGCATGACATTTTGTTTACGATCAGGATATTCAAATTGTTCTTACACAGAGGACTCATTGTAAGAGCATTATTGCAAAGCTCCAGTAGAACTGTTTTTCCCAATTTGCTGCCTAGGTAAGGCAGATTTTGTGAACTTGTATCCCAACTACATTATGCATCCAGGAAAGGTCAGGTATGTCAGAAATACTGCGCCCATTTCCCTGTCCAGTGAATTCCTGAAAGCAACGTGGCACCTTAGTTGAGATCAGTGCACAACACAAGTCACAGCAGTTGCACCTGAAGCTGTGCACACCACACCACGAGAATGGCATTTTTTTAGATGACAGCTGAACAGCCTAAGCACATACAAAGACTCCAAGTGTAACACTGAAGCGAGAAGTACCTAAATACATGTAAACAAGATCTCTACGCCCCCTACTGACCAAAACAATTTTGACACGTCAGTGAAAATTTTAAAAAGTAAGGCAAGAAACTTGTTCAGTTGGTATAGACGAAGTGGTGCCTCTGTCAGAAAGAACCCTTCATATGCCTTGCAGTTGGTTAATCTCTCTTCAATAGCACGTCCTTACATGCTCTCCTGGTTTCTGGAATTGCTGAACCTTGTCGAGTAAAGCTGTTGTTTGTTTAGTTTTTTGGATGCATAGATCTTCTTTCAAAAAGGTAACATTTAGCAGGAATGTCATGGGAAGATTTCTTAGAAGCCTATTACAAATCCTTCTCAATCATCAGTACATTGTGCTTATTAACGTGAGTGAAAATTTATTAATATAATATGAACTCACCCCTTCAGTGCACTTTCATTTCAGGTGCTTAGGAACTTATTCCCTAGTTATACAAAAAGAATCTTGGCAGTCAAGGTGGTGTTTTTTCTGCACAAACCTCAGCAGGAGTAACCCATGCTTTTCTGTTCAGGCACATAAAAGGCAAAACCTTGTGCTAAAAACCCCTGAGCAATACACAGCTGCTTTGCTGAATCCAGCTTAGTAACCAGATTCATGACCTCAGCAGAAAATCCATCACCAGTGTCATCACAAGAAAGCACACACTGCCACCTAAACATTACTATTATCAGAATTGCCAATTAGATTTGTGAAATTTAAAACATCTTAAAAATACTTTTGTTGTTATTACACCTGTTAAAATTTAATTAAGATGCACACACATTCAGTGTCTACCAACTAACACAAATTAGAAATTCAGGAAGCATAGTCCTGGAAAATATTAGAGAGACATTAAAGTTGGACTGTATGGACTAGATTCTCCCATCTCCATCGAACAGATGGAAAAACATCCCACATTTTGCAACTAAAGTCCTGCCTGCTCAGTGAAGATCATCATCAGGTATCTACCATTAACATCAAACTTCCAGCATCCTGTTCAATTCATACATCCTAGTGTTCAATAACATACCTGTGTCTCCACTTCCATCATTCTTTGTTTGGTCTCTTTCAGCTCAGCCTGAGTTTCTGCTTCTCTCAACCGCACTGTCATCAGCTCATCCTGTAGTTCATTCACTGCATTTTTTCTGGGGGGATCTTTCCATCTTCCAGTGGTACGAGCTAGATGACGCTAGAAAAACAGCATTTTTTTTTTCCTGATAATGCCTGATCATTCCTGGTGTTTCCTTACTTTACCTAGGGTCTCAGAGATATATGAGGACAAGTAGCTCAAGTTCTCCTGTTGATCCTAAAAGCTAGAAACCCATGGAAACTTACTGGTTTTAAGAACAGACAATTAAAAAACTGAACACATTGATTCCCAACTACAGTAAGTCAGTGAATTGCAAGTATATCCTGAGGCTTTTGTCTATTTCTAGCCCTTTTTAACATTCAGCAAAGTAGGAGTACTGATATGGTACTTCCCTCCTACCATTACAGTTAGCTGGTAGCACGAGCCCCCTGCCATCCATAACAACTAGGCACCAATTTCTAACTTACTTTTGAAGTTAAGTTTCTTGTGACAGCTGAATTTAAGGATTTTCTCACCTCAGCAGTTTGATCCATAATCATTAGTTTCTACTTGATCTCAATATCTCAAAATTTTATAGTTTTTTGCTTTATCATTGAAAATAAAAATTCATAAAAGT
>WAAE01012474.1:7651-27661 GCA_013400495.1 Nicator chloris | reverse complement strand
TTTTTGGACTGGGCCATCTCTCTCTCCTTGTAGTTTTCAAATAGCAGCTGCTTCTCTACTTACAAACTCAACTCATTTTGATTGTTCAGTTCTCTTCCTCCCTCACCTTCTTGTGCCTTACTGAGATGCTCCACTCTGATCACACTGACATGCAAGCTTGGATGCTTAATTGTCACATTCCCAAACTGGCAATTCCCTAAAAATAGCTGCAGCATAACGACAATACTGCCCCATTACCTTTCTCCACAGTTTTCTTTTGATGTTCTAAAGAAAACTCTGACAACAGTCAGATTGTGACCGTGCTAAAAATACTGCCTGGCATATAGCCAACAATATCCCACTGCCTCTTCATGTTTCCACCTCTTTTTAGTTTCTCTTAATGGCAGTCTCTTTGGAGCAGTGATCCTTTGGTTCTGCATTTGTGCAGCATCAAACACAGCGAACTCTCCATCTGCAGCTAAGTATCAGGTACACAACAGAAATATAAACAATAAAGAAATTAAAGAGGTTCACAGTTTCTTTGAGAAAATACTGCAGGGCAGAGCCTGAGGAGCTGCCAGTAAAGCTCAAGTCGTATTTGTTACAGAGGGCTACACTTGGGTAAATTTTCCTGGCACGCTTTTTCGTTTCTATAGGAAATTGTTATATTTCTAGGTGGCATTTCTGGCAAAATGTTATTTAGAAATATAGTTTGTCAGAAATCAAAAGCACTTCAGACTGAAAGAAAAATCAAGAAAAAGCTATTTTGCAGGGCTGTTGGCACAGCTGTAAGCAAGAATATCACAAATTACTGCACTCCACATTAAATCCTGAGATAAATTTTACTGTGAAGGCAACTATGGTACAGGGAAACTCAGCATTACAAATGTTGCTATGCTTATTGAGCCACCAAAAGACCTTGAATTCCTAATATTCATTTATATATCCAAAGGCCAAACTTTTAAAATCTGTGTGCACAGATGACAACTGCATCACTTAATTAAGCCTCATCACACAAAACTGACTTAACTTAGGGATATGTTCTGTGGATATTAGTCTCACAGTATAAAAGTGCTAAAATTAGGGGTGAACAACAACAAAAAGCAGAACTAGAAATGCTGAGGTTTGATTTCCTTGCTCTATGTGTGTAAGAATTCGTTGCTGAGTTTTGTTCCTTTGGCGCTCCAAGAATCAAGCAAACGTTCCCACCAAAACAGGAACCTTTATAGGTTTGTTTCATTCCACTTTCTAGTCTGCTCCAAAACACATTCAGTAAAAAAACCCCAACAAACTAAAGCGAACCACAAACTTACAAGAACTGCACATAAATGTTAGAAATAATTAGCAGAGTGAAATTGAAATTAACTTGCCTTGGACTCCCCAAGTTAGTCTGTAGTAACTGATGACAGATGCATTCCTAGTATGCCACAAGCACTATGTTAGTCTAGCTCACCTTGGTGAACTGCTTTGTGAGCATATGAGAACACTCATTGCCTCATCCATAATTTAAAATCAATGACACTATAGCAAGGCAATGATTTAGTAAAATGCATTTCTCCATTAGTTACTGGTAATTGGAAGCTGACCGTGCACTCTGCTGACCCAAGTAACAACTGTCACAGCAACTTCAATTAAAAAAAAAAAGTAAAGTCTCTCAGTCAGACTTTTTCAAACAAACTGAAAGAAACGCTTCCTTTCAAACAAACAAACAAACAAACAAACAAACAAATAACAAAAAGAAAGGAAGAAAACACTGCCCTCCTTTGGATCAGATATCAACGCTCTTCAGAACACAGCAAGAAAATCCCTTCTGGAGGAGTCAAGTCTGGTATTGCATCCTTTAGCCGATTCCCATGGGTTCATCTTTGGAATGAAACCAAAAGAGTCATGATTTAAAATCTTATCTGAAAGACACCACCCTGAAACCCCACACATCTCATGCCGTGCTTGCTTTAGACCTGGAAAGGGGAACATTTATTAAATTTAACGCTTTATGCAGCAGTCCTTCAAACCAGCTTCAATCTAAATGACAAGGAGCCCACTTCCAGACACTTATTTAGGGACATTACAAAAAAGCTTGGAAATACCTTCCCCACCTTCGTTAGAGAGGATAATTTGCACACAAAGCAATTGATTTTAGAAAACTCTCAGATAATCAAACAAAATAGCTGTAGAGATCTGAGGTCCACACACATGCAAAGAATGCAATACACAGAGCATGAATAATTAGCATTAATGAATGTCAAACTCATCACTGAAGCCTGGCTGTCAATTCACAACACTGCTGGAGTGTGGAACTACTGCTCCAGTGGGAACTAAGACGGGGAAAGGGACTGAGGTCTATTGGCAAAGTCAAAGATGAAGGGGCCTTCCGTGGAAAAGATTATCAGGAAGAAAGATGACTCCTTTTCCCTGTGAATGGAAAATACATCCTCTTACAGTTTGGTCTGACTAATGAGAGAAGTACTGTAAAGAGTCACGTCCTGAGAGGATGCTCAGATGGGTTTGTTTGTTTGCTTCCTAGCCACAATTTTCCTCAGAGTTTGTCAAAGGAAAAATCATGCGTGTATCTTAGGATCTGGTTCTTCATACACTAGATGAGGAGAAATAATAAGCCCTTTTTTTTCTTTTACAGAGAATCCATGGAACTTAGGAAAGCTCTTCACCCATTAATTTCTTGTATGTGCAGACATCTTCACTTTCTGTCTGAAATTGTTCCAGTAGAACACCACTAAAGTTCCTGCATTTCATTCCCAAAGGACAAAACCCATGATAATTATAAAGTAACCTTAACTTTGCCCTATGAAGGTATCATATCATGTTAAGTTGTTCAGTGTGGTTTTCCTAAAAATAAGGCCAGATTTCCCACCCATCCCTCTCCCCAGGTACTAGGATCTTGCCTTATATTTATGATCAAAGCCTAGGAAGCTGTGAACCCCAGCACAGTGTGAGTGAAGGGCTTTCAGTTCCTCCCCATGTTTACAGAAATTTCAGCTGAGGCACAGACACAGGAAAGCTTCTTGCTGCTCCTTTTTTTGGCCCATGCCAGGTAATTCTATCATCAGCCTTGCAACTTCTGAGAGTAACTTCTCTGTTTGTTGGCTTTTGGTGAGGTTTTTTCGGGAGCAAGCATTCACACAGAATGCGTACTGTTACTGTTGCACAGGCCTTGCAGCTGGTTCTCCCCATGTGAAGTATCATTACAACTCTTACAATTTTATCCTGGACTGTGTCCAACTAATGCTGTATTTCCTCCTGTATCTTGAACGGACACACTTTTGTAACATCTTAGCTTTGATGTGCTATTTAAAAAAAAAAAAAAAAAAAAAAGGCCCAAAGAGGTGTTAGAAGCATTAATGCCCATGGCTAAAGAGCACAAAGGTTAAAACAATCCAGATATTATTGTTTCAGGTCAAACCACTTACAGAGTAGCATTTTTGAATCTTGGAGTTTGGCGTTTCTGTCACAGCTACATTCTTTCCTTCTTGAATAGTTTACTTGGTTTGGAAATTGAGCTTCATTTTGTTCTTGCTGTTTTCTCTTTTCCCTTGTCTTAGGTTACAATGTAAGATGTAACCAAAAGTATGGATTCTATCACCATCTGTGGAAACTGTTAAAACCAGGTGGGGCAGAGTTCATCTCTTCCATGACTCATCCCTGGTAACTCCAGGGGATATCTTCTGCTAAAGGGCCACAGTCTCACTGCATGACTGATAAAATTACATCATCCCACTGTGAGATGTGCTGCCCAGGGGGAGGAACCAAACATTCCTACCTGCATATAATCTGACACTTGGAACACCACAAGCAGCCTTATCCACTGAATTCCCAGAGGACAAGAGCTACATAATCACCAGTGGACCTTCAGAGGAAGACCAGACCTCTCTACAAGATCACTGCTTCAACAGAACCACATCTATCACTTCAAGAGGACTGCAGCCACCATTTAATCACACTGCTACCACCACCCTGAACAACGGGATGTCAGGTTGTGTCTTGACTCTGTCAGGTTAAGCCAGTGTTTCTGTATTATTGCCTTTATTGTAATTTTCCTATTAAATTGTAACTCTCACTTGGGATCTCCTACTGGTTTGCTTTCAAACTAGTACACTCATCTACTTTTTTGTTGTTTTTTTTTTTTAAGGAAACACCAACTATTTTAAGACTCATGATAAAACTAAGATCTACACCCAATTCCACTAAAGTCACTGGGAAATAGCCCATTTTGTAGGGGAAAAAATATGTCCAAAAATCACTTCCTCCTCCAGAAATTGTTTTTATCATATATGAAAACATCTCTCACTCTCAACTAAGATTTCCCTGTGATTGTATTGTTATAAGTACTATTGATCACCAAGTCCATTAAATGCATTAGTCACATTAAATAATTCATCTCTCCAGACCAGCTTTGGCCACAGATGCCATCAGCAATAACCCTCCAGCAGAGTTGTACTAAAGAAAAGCCAGCATAGCTGCACCTCAAATTGACAACATCCAAAAATAAGCAAGAAACAAATGACTGAGCAAATGTGTTGCATGACTGCATTCCACTGCAGATTTCTCTAGAAACCAGATGTGTCACAACAGGAAACTTGAGATCTTCAAATAGGGCATCTGCATGCAAGCAACAATAATATTTATTAAAGTATGGGGCTTTGAAAAAATAGGTGTGCATGCATGGACTTTGTTGTTCATTGACACACATGTTATTCTGCAGAGTGCTCCACATGAGGAGCAGCATCATATTTATGTGCTTTGGTCACTGTTTCGGCAGAGAAAATGACAAATGCTGTACTTGTTTCAGCTAATAAGCCATCAAGGGCTTGGGATTCTGCCTGGTCCTCTGAACCCAGTCCTATTCACCGGTTGCACATTACAGGGCTATGAAGAAGCCAAAATCCTCCCTTGGTACACACACAAAGTACCCAACAACAGCATATGCAGTTCCAACACGACCACCTCCTTCAAAATGTGCAGCAACAGCAAGCAGCCCAGTAAGAGTATCTATGAAATTCATCAAGCCCAGAGCAAGTGATGTTGCAGCAGCCCTCTCATTAAAAGGTAGAAATGAGCCAAGACACAGACTTCTTGTTTATCACAGCATGAAAAGGGCCCTGGTTTATTCCTCTTCACAGCTCAGCCATCCTGACTCCAACCAGTCACTGACTCTGGCTGCAGCAGCTCCTGCTGGAGGTTTCCCCTGCAGCCTCTGACTGCTGGGTATTCCCTGCTGAACTCTGACTGCATGGATCAGTTTGCAGGCTCTGAATGCAGCTTTTACCCGGCTAGACTGTGACTGCAGGTTCCACCAACAGGCTCTGACTGCAGACCCAGCCTGACCTCACAGCAGCGATTCTCTCTCCTGTTAAGCCCAGTCCTTCTGGTTGTTCCTCCAGCATCTCATTCCTCAAGGTCCTCCCCTCGTCCTCCAGGTCTTCCCCTGACCAGCCAACCACCCCTTTTATCACACTTATCTTTATTGGCTACAGCTGTGACTCATCAGGGTTCAGGCCCCTGTAACCCCTTCCCCTACAGGCAGGATTCAGGCCATGAAGAGGTCACATCTGATTTTGCAAATGGTGAAATGCTTTATGTATCATCCCTGTTTTTCGCCCAGTGGGCAGTAGGGGTCTGAGAAAAGGTGCAGGAGAGCTGGTAGGCGGACACCCTGTTGGATGTCACTGTGTTGGATGACACACCCTGTTGGATTGTGTACCAATGTCTGCCTTGCTGCTGCAGCACAAGGCACTTTACTCCTGAAACCAACTCCGAGGCTAGCACTGAAATCTGCACTTAAGTTACATTGTTTAAGTACTCAAACCAGAGATCTCAGCACTTAAACTGTTGTGCAGAAAGTTTCTACTGCTGCATTGAGATCCACCGATTTCTGCAATCCTCTCACAAAGTAAAATCTATTAGTAATATATGCATTTAATTGTTGGTTAATCAACAAGCTTTCTTTGCATTAAGCCTCCCCCATCCATTTGACAATGACAATTTTAAAGGCTACACATTTAAAATCTGAAATGTTTTCCATTTTTCTGCACTATGGAACAGAAGCAGCAAACAGGTCAGCTGGTTACAGACCTGGAGGGTGCTAGGGATGCCCAAGAAGAAGGAAGAGTTCCTGTGTTCTGGGTCACACTCACTTCAGAAGGATGCCAGTGGTCAGATACATTGCCAAAAGCAGAAGGAACACACACCCTGGGATAGGGTATGCACTGCCAAATGCTCTACATCTCTGTATTCCAAAGACATGGAGGAAATGTTTAGTATGACTATAGAGTAATGAAAGAAAAAAGTGTCTCATCTTTTTCTACACTGGTACCCTCTGGTGAGCTAACCAACAATTTCCTAGTGTCTTTAATGAACACTGTGAAATATTATCAGAGATGCAGAAATTACTTGAGGCCCATTCCTGAATTACTGCCATCTCTAGAATCATAGATCAATGGACTGAAGTAGAAAGGGCTTTCATTCAAGGAGAAGAGCAGATTGATCATTCCAAAGTCCTGGGAAGAGTCCTGTTCTGCTGCACACTGCACAGATGCTGAGGCACCTAGTTAAGAATGATGATGTATCAGACGAAAGAAAAAGGAATGGGAAATGGAAAAGCACACACTAGTGAAATATAGATAGGCTCACCCACTGCCTGGCCATGTCTGGTTTACATAGGAATCATAACAGAATTAAACTTTAAGGAGTATGTGAAGCAGTCTGAAGCAGTAGGGTTTTTTAAATTTTTTTTTTTTTTATTTAGAAGACAGATGTTCTCCAAGTCTAGAAAGACACACGACAAGAAATCTGAGAGAGTAGAATGTACAAGTGTGAAGGAAAGTGGGTCTATTTTAAGACATACCTACCAGATGTTATGAACAAGTCACTTATTTTGAGAGAGCGGATCCCAATTAAAAAAAAAAAAATTACTCATGCAGAAAAGAACAATATGTATGCATTCACAAAAAT
The DNA here is from genome assembly GCA_013400495.1 of Nicator chloris. Lineage (NCBI taxonomy): Eukaryota > Metazoa > Chordata > Aves > Passeriformes > Pycnonotidae > Nicator > Nicator chloris. The sequence continues at coordinate 20,716 of WAAE01012474.1, read as the reverse complement.
CAAACGTAGTAAATCAGAGGTTATGAGTACAAGTGGGCAGATGTGGATGGTTCCTAGGTGGCAATTTTGGATGCAGCTTCAGAAGCAGCATTTGCAAATAATAATGGGCATCTGCACAGCATCTTGAAATCTATCTCAAAATTTGAAAGACAATCTCAGCCATGACATGGCTTGTATGCACCTTAAACTGGTAAGGGGTGAGTGAGAAAGGAAGCAGAGGAAGAAAATAAACACCTAGGACACTTACTAACAAGTACAAACATACCTCAGTTTACAGATTAAATCTGTGAATAACACATTTAATACACTTCTGTCACCACCTTAGGGAACTGTTGTTCTGTAAGTAGGTTACTGTCCCACAGTGTCAGCCTAGCATTGAACATCCTGTGAATCCACTGCATTATTAGCTTGCCACAGCTCCTTCTGTCAAAGTTCATTAAAAGAGAAATGGACTGGCAGCTGCCATTTCCTAACAAGGCAGGTAGTTTTAAAATGCTGTGGTTTATATACAGTGGGAAACTGATATGTTGGATGCATTTTAGAATGTTTTGTGTAAGAAAAATAATTCCAAATATTCCTCTTTGCACAGAGCTTATTGTCTTACTTGGAAAAAAAAAATAAGTATCAAAAGGAGTATTTTGGGGTTTGTTTTTAAACGTGTCGACTAAAAGCAGAAGAATACATTTCCTAAGAATCTAAAACACAGTTTTCTTAGTTCAGTATCTTTTAGTGCCTTAATTACTACACTGCATTGTTTACATCATACACATCCACATTTGCAACACTTGTGTCCAAGTTAGACTCTTGATCAAACCACTGCATAACAAAAGCAAAACACTTCAGGACTGCACAGTGCAACCTGATGGAAGATCAGCCACTACAACTGCATTGCAACAAGGATCTCACCTACCAACAGCACTCTGACGCTGTCCCAGTGTTCTCTGAAAGCACAGAAACTTTCTTTTACTTAGGTGTTTTTCTCTCTTTGAAAAATCCCCAAACTTTTCTATTATTGATACACAGAAAGTACCAGAGCAACAGCAGGCAGATCTAGAGGATTACACCTTTGGGACAAGGAGTCAGTGAGGTTTTGCCAAGTGATGCAGACAGCAAAAATGTCTCTCAACTGACTAAACTCTTCCCTCTTTGAAACAGAGTCACTGAAAATCGTTTCCAAAAAGCACTGCATCTGTGCACTCACAGAGATAAGAAATTAGCGCCGTAATAGGAAACGAAGCAGGTGAAGAGGGCTGTTGAATGTTTTGATGTTGTAGCTCAGTTTCTAAGTGCAAGGTTGAACCCTAAATAAAGGAGTGGTATTGAAGTCTGCCTCAACCATCCTGCTATAAGCATTGTTACACTGTTGGTATAAATAGGAACCATAGCACATGCTGTGGTTTCGCTAAAATACTCCATAAATCCATACTTAACTCAGAGACAACTTCCTGTTCAGCTCACTATTAAATCACTTTAATTAGAAAACAGTTACACAGTACTTGCAGTAATAAAAATGCAAACCTGCTGCCACGGAGGTTTAGCTATGTTGTTTTCAATCTAAGGACCTACAGCTTTCTGCAATTGTGTCCTTGACACAGACCAACTACAGAATCCTGGGTTTCATTTCAGTACCAAGCCTGAAGCCATTCTTGGGCATTTATCTATCGCTTTCATGGCCATCATAACCAGACAGTGATCTGCTGATGCGCTTGTTATCAACACTCATCAAAAGCAGGCCAGCACATGGCTACATGAACTGATGTTACTGCTATAAAATCAAACAAACGGCTCAGGAGCAGCTGTAGAAGATGCTGTCCCCATACCTCCCCTACCCTCAATCTCCTCTGACAGCTCCTGACACCCATTTTAAAAGGCAGCCAGACAGCTGCTCAGCATTCCACCACCTCTGCTCAACTTGGTAATGAAGCCCTCAGAAAGATGAACTGATATTTTATAACCAAATTAACTTTTACATTAATGTCCATTACGCCAGTGAAAATAATTCACTCGTGCAAATAACTAAGCTCCTTGTGCTCTGACAGTTAATTCCACTACATGGCTTTCTTTTAAGCTTTTTTCTTACTCTGTCTGCTGCTGTTCCCTTATGTTCCTTCTTTTAAAAGAAACATGGTGACAGCAAGAAATGGGTACTTGTACTTTAACATGGCATCTCCTGTCCAAAGACGTTTTTTCACTAGCAAAATATCAGGACACCACCAAAGAAAATGTTTCTTACCATAGCACTCACAGAAACAAGCAAGCCACATAATTCTACAGCCTTTTAAGTTATAGAACACAGGTGCATGTTTAAATATGAAGACTATCTGGGGCAAGAAAGAAACAAGATCACACAGTAGGCTCCTTTTAAACCCCATCTACGTGTTGGTAAATCAGTTTTCCATGAGCAAGCTGTGTAAGTCTCCCACAAACCTGATGCCCAGGTCCTCATGGGAAGCCATGGGCTTCTGTAAAAAATGTGGGTCCCGGGTGCCACGTTGTCTTTGTCTATATTCGGGTGCACACAGGCAGATACAGGCACGCAAAGACACACATCTTGACCTTCCATCTCTTGTTCAGAGGCAGAGGCACTGACTGAGGAAATGGATCAAACAAGCCATCTGTCCAAAGGCCCTTCTTTCACAGGGAGCTTTAATGAGCTCTGAAACACTTGCAGAGAGCTTTTACTTTTGAGCCTTGGAGTCTTGACTCTGTAGGGCAGGACAAAAAAACTCTTCAGGTAACCTGCTCTTTGGTGCCATATGGAGTGGAATGCACTTGGCACAAATACAAGAGCTTGACTCCATAAATTGCAGGGATTGGTGTATCTCAGGAGACAGCCCAACTCCTCCCTGAATCATATGCTCCTTCACCCAGAGGAGTCTTTCTTACTGACTCTTATTAAAATACAGCCTTTGCTCTGCAACACTTCTGCAAATGGCTTTGATCCAGACTTGGATAACAACTGCACGACATCCATACTCACTTGGCTGCTGAGACAAGGTGTCTAAAACCAGCTAATAATTTACATGGAAACTGTATTTACCAGAGGGTACCTGCACGGCCAGTATAATAGAACAAGATTGATATAGGCTCCAGAAGTTAATTAAACTGGTCGGATGGGGGCTTCACAGTTCACACAAGACACAGCCCTTAGGTTCCACAAGAACACAATTTTTAAAAATTCAGAGGTAACAGATTAACAGATTATATAATTGCATATACAAATTGCATAAAAATTGCAGTTTTTAGAAACTGACCTTCCAAACTGATTTGCTGAAATGCTTTACCATGCACAACATGCCTGAGAACAATAAAAGATGCAATGAAGACAAAAGATCAAAATGTTTTCTAGCTTTATTTTCATCATGAGAGCTTTGAAGCATGCTGTTGCATCCTGGAAAGAAGAAAAAAAAAACAAACCCCAGCTGATCCAGAACCCCTTTGTGATACTCAAGGACCTGGAATGAAACCAGTAAGTCTTTTTTACAGAGTATCAAGAATCATGGAATATGCTGAATTGAAAGGGACCTACCAAGATCATCTAGTCCAATCTCAAGCCTTGGGCAGGAGAAACCCAAGACCAATGAGGTAAATTTTGAGCTGGTTCTGATCTGTATGAAACAAAAAATGAGCAACTCAACACAGTTCCGAAAATGCAAGACGTGCTTGGTTTTCAATAACATCTGAAAGCAGTTCTCAATAACTTCACTGACATCAACAGAAAAGCCTAAAAAAACCAGAGCAATTAGAAGATCAGAAGAAAAAAACCTAAGAAGTAGCATAACATTTATCATTTCTGTGAGCTGCACCAATTGCAATGCTTGGTGTCATTAGAGTGGTGAAAGGAAGCAGAGGAAGATGGCCCAGTAGTGGTGTCCCCCAGGACTCACTACTGTGCCCAGTCCAATTTAATATCTTTGTTGATCTGGATGAGGGGTTCAAGTGCACCCTCAGTAAGCTGGTGGATGACACCAAGTTGGGTGGGAATATTGATCTGCTGGAGGGCAGGAAGGCTCTGCAGAGGGATCTGGACAGGCTGGATCAATGGGATGAGGCCAATTTGTGTGAGGTTCAACAAGGCCAAGTGCCAGGTCCTGCTCTTGGGCTGCAGCAACCCCAGGCAGCAACACAGGCTGGGGCAGGGGCTGGAAAACTGCCCAGAGGAAAAGGACCTGGGAGTGCTGGTCAACAGCCAGCTGAACATGAGCCAGCTGTGCCCAGGTGGCTAAGAAGGCCAGTGGCACCCTGGCCTGGATCAGCACTAGTGTGGCCAGCAGGAGCAGAGCAGGGATTGTCCTGCTGTACTCAGCACTGGTGAGGCCACACCTCCAGTGCTGTGTCCGGCTCTGGGCCCCTCACTACAAGAAAGATGTTGAGGGGCTGCAGCGTGTCCAGGGCAGGGCAGTGGAGCTGGGAAGGGTCTGAGGGAGCACAAGTCCTGTGAGAGGCAGCTGAGGGAGCTCGGGATGTTTCTCTTGGAGAAAAGGGGGCTCAGGGGGGACCTTATTATTCTCTAGAACTCCCTGACAGGAGGTTGTGGCCAGATGGGGGTCAGTCTCTTCTCCCAGGCAACAAGCAATAGGACAAGAGGAAATGGCCTCAAGCTGTGCCAGGAATGGTTCAGGCTGGACATCAGGAAGCATTCGTTCACAGAAAGGTTTTTTTAACATTGAAATGGACTGCCCAGGGAGGCAATTGGAGACAGCATCCCTGGAGGTGTTCAAGAAACAACTGGATGTGGCACCCAGTGCCATGGTCTAATTAACACAGTGGTGATCAGTCAAAGGTTGGACTTGATGATCTCAGAGGTCTTTTCTAGCCTAATTAATTCTGTAAGTCTGTGTCTTATGACCTTTGTCCTGCAAAGTTATACGCATTTTCTTTGTACATAGAAGCTGTCTCAGAAGTCCAAGATTACATCCAAGAGTGTGAAAGGCAGACTGTGAAATTCAGAGAATTCTCATTTGATAGCTGGTTAGCGCTTCACAAAACTAGGGTTTGATTTTTAGTGAGTGTTTAGAGAGGTTCTGAATTACAATTAAGAAAAAAAAGCATTTGTCAACACCCTTAATTTACAGTCTTTTTCTGAATACAAAATTTAAAAAATAAAGGACAGGTAGATTCTGAACATGCAACACCCTGAAAATAGTGATTCCACTATTTACTATTCTGTCTTCAATCAAGGACATTTTATATTTGCAAATTAATTGCAACAAAACATTGCATTCCAGGAATACAAACAAAAGATATTCTTAAAGTTATTCTTAAGGTAAGTAGTTTGAGGTGAATTTTTAATTTGTATGTTCAAACTATGCCCAGCTTTCTTTAAGAAGCAAAACAAGATGACTAAAGTGGGGTTTTCTTTGAACTTGGTTTCTATTCCTTTCTCCTGTCCTCTACTACAGAATGTCAGACACTCACACACCTTCACTTTTTCACATTATTTGATTGCTTTTGATGCAGATGTTTCACGTAAATAAAATCCCTCTCATTCCTAAGTATTTGAAGTTTGTATTTTAAAATTGCTGCTCCCAGGTCTGTCCATTGCATTTTCGTGGACTGTAAGCGACGTTTCTTGAACACTGAGTTACTTTTGCTCTTTTCTCTATCAAAAACCCCTCCAAGAAAATCCCATGTGCAGCCCTAGAGAAAATAAAGAACGAAGATAACAAAAAACCAGGCAGGATGGATACAATTCTGTTATAGAAAGAACTTGTCACAGCAGTGTTTGTTCAGCATTTGTTTGGCAAAGCAGTGAGAAGTCAGAAACCTTCCAGCCCAACGATTTCCGCAAAAGAGCTCAAGGTTCAGAGGAGACGGCACCCAGAGCAAGACGTGTGCAGCTGCCAGTGACACCTGTGCTGGACTCATTAAAGATTGAAGCAGAGAAGTCACGTGTGCACTTAAAGATGGCTGACAACTGCCATGCTTAACACACACCTCAAAAACTTTGGGAAAAGGCAGCAGGATGGAGTTACCTTTGGACGAGGAGGATGGCACGTTCACCAACATTCCTTTGGCAGATGATTCAGGTAAGAGACTGCAGTACTCTACTGATATGATGCAAATTCCACAGCCTGAATAGCAGCACTGGGAGAGCAGGCAAGTTTGTCCTGATTACCAGGTACAAGGTATTTTTAGCAAATAGCCTCAAGCAAACTTTTTTCAGTTGCATGGTTTGAATAAGCCTTGTAATGAGCTAAGAATTGAGGTTAGGGGGTAAGGAGGCTACCACAGCTCTCATATATTAGCATACGGTAATATACACTCTTCATCTGAGCACACAGAGCCTTTCACTGGTTAGAGAGACATTGTTACAGAAATATTAACTCAGCAGTTACGACTATCAAATAAAATACAGATAATGCTGTATACAGAAAAGTAAATCTGTGACATACTCTAGTGAGAACTCACAAGAAGGGATGCAAGTTAATTGGTAATGGAAATAAGGTGATATTTTAAATCCCCTCTATTAAGCATTTAATTGTTTCAAAGGAAACTACAAAAGCAAAGACTGCCTACCCCTCCAGCCTTCTCCTCCCCACTTACGGAAGAAAAATTACTTGGAAGGGGAAGTAGGAGAGTCCTACATAGGGGAAAAATGAAGTGAGTTAATATGAATTGATAATAAATTATTTAGAAAGGCAAGGCCAGAGTATCAACTTGATTATGTCAGCATGGCTGCTAATTCACACTACTAGGGATCTGGAGGGCTTATTTTTGAACAATACAAGCCACATTTCCTTCCCCTCCCCTTTTTCTTTTTGCACAAAGAATGCTATTGTGCATGCTGTATTTACCTCCTATATAAAAAAAAACTCAAAAAACCACCAAACCAAATCTACTAAGTTAATCTTGTTTCTAGAACACAATTTTCTATTAGCAATTCCATAATAATGTGATGGGGCTGAGCTGGATGTTTGAATGCCCTTTGTATATTGTACAGGGTTACTGACACCAAGACAGGGTTGGCCCAAACTATTCGCAAAAGACAATCTGGCAGAGGTTGGTCCAGGCTGTACAATAATGAAGGGTTCTCCTGACAATGAATCTCACTCTTTTCCTGTAGCGGGGCGTAGAAGAGTAAAGGTATCCCATAGGACACTGTTTTGTGACCTGCTGCACAACTGGAAACATATCAAGAACAGATGGGGGGGTGGCATTCAGTGGCACGATCTTCTTCTCTGTGCAAAGCATCCAGAAGAAGCTGAGCTAGGGATGACTCCTTTATCCTGGATGGGTTTCACTCTGCTCTGTCTCACAGAGGGGTGTTTTTGCCATATGGCTTTCTTAGTCTTTCAGGAGATGTCAAGTCTCTTTCTTCAGAAGGCAAACACCCACCAGCCTCCTCTCCTTCTCTAACCTCAGCACCCTGCAGCTTGGAAAATGTTAATACCCATGAGAAAATAGAGCAAGGTTAAAAACACTCCTATCCAAGCACCAACTGCCAGTGGGTTTCCAAGTCAATCTTGGCATTTGGAGCTTGATACTCAAAGCTAAGCCCTGACAGATGTCACTGCTATAAAAGAGATCTCCTCAGCAACACAGCAAATAGGACTGTACTGCACCTCAGAAACTGAGCACTTAAAATCTGCTGGACTCTTGACTGAAGCAGAACACCCAAGGTCAGAGAAAGCTCATGTTCACAATTCAGAGGGTTCTTTAATAAAGATCTGCTACCAGTATTACAGCGTTTCACCTGGAAGTGAAGGGGTGGGGGCCGCAGGTCAGAAAGCAGAAGTAAAATCAGAATAACTGGAAGTAAGTGACATTTTCAGGCAAGCTTATAGCTTTAAGGCACAGAGGGTAAATATAGTAAGATTCATGGGGAACATGATAACCCTGGGCCATTTCCTCTGGCAACACCTGGAGGTTAGAAAGTATAAGAAAATTCCTAACCTACAATAGGAAGAGACAATGATACGCTTTGTAGGAAACAGTCTGCTTTAACTCTCCCAGCTGAAGTTAAGACTAATTACAGTAACTCTGGGGCACTGAAGCTAACAAAGACAGTGAGCCTTATGGCTCTAACACTAAGACTGGAGAATAATATCAATTCCAGAAGAGCAGGGAAGCTAAAAGTCCACACAGTGGGAGAGAGAAAAAGATGCCTTAAGACGGACAAGAGCAAGTTCGAGCAAGGAGTAAGGAAACTAGGCTTGCAGTGCGTAGATCCCAAGTGGACTTTGTCTGAGAATGACGGTGTTTTACATGCAAGTGTTCCTTCATTAAATATTAAAAAGGTTCACCAAGGTGCACTAGTTATAGTGAACTTGAGCTCATTTGCGGCTGCATAAGGTTTTGCCCCCATTTCTGAAAACATACTGGAAAGATACTAAACAGGCAAGTAGAAAAACATGCTATGTATGTACAATCTGAATTATAATCGGAGCACAGCCTTCATATCAAAGTTTCCAAAGTTTTTTCAGTAAAAAGCCATTGTGTCAAAGCAGCAGGGGTTACTGAGCCTCCTTAACCAAGCACAAGCCATGAATATTTAATAGCTATTGCCCTTTCGAAACAGCAGTGTCTATTTGTTAAGTATTAACAGAAGTATTAAAAATAAAACACTTCCATGTAAATTAAGACAAACACAAAATGGAAGCAAGATAGAAACTTCCTGGAAAGTATTTTAAAAGCAATATTAGCAGCACATGAAATAAAGGAAAACATATGTGAAAATATTTTTACCTTTAATGAAAGAAATATCTTTCAATTTAGAAACTCACAGCATCAGATAAAGTTCCTTCAAACAATGACCCACCCAAACAAAAGCACAGAGGAAATCAAACCAAAAGTAAAACAAAACAGTGAAATGTTGCCCAACATCTGCAAAAATTTCACTACTGTACTTCTGATCAATGTTGAATAAGCAGATCAAGGCCCTCTGTCCTCATTGAAGAGTACCTAGAAATTACTTACTCTTTTTTCAAATTTGCTTTACAGAAAGGAAAATCAGTGACTACATTTCTCATATAAACCTATCCCTTTAAAAGCAGATACAAACCCTTAACTTATAGAAAGACAAAGCAGTTTTTCATCTAATTAAGTTACCAGTAAAGCTTTATGACACCTTGCTAAATATCCTTCCACAAAACCTGGTGGCAAACCTATAGCTGATGATTACAAGGAAGGAAACAGTTAAGAGGATAATGTTATGTAATATATATTGGTATCCACAGCCCAAAGCTGCAGAGAGTACAGTTCCTCAGTCTATTTAAAAATGCATTTTTGTGGAGTCAGTAGAAACGAGAACTTTTGCACTCATGCTCAGTCTTGGAAAGGATAGGATGCAGCTGTATGTTGGCTGTACAGATGGATGTAGCCATCTGAAGGCAGGCCTCTTCAAGGATAAAGAGCAACTATTACTTTCTGAGGCTTGCCTTTTGTAGACTTTCTAAAGAGACTGCATTTTTTCATTCCAACTGTATGCTCACAGGTTATGTCATCTGATGAGGTCCCATTCTCACTGAGGACTTAAGGCAAAACCAAGACATGCACAATAAGTAAGGACACACATGAGTTAGAACAATGTAAGCCGAAGTATTTGCTCGTTTTGTATAAATTGATTTAGTTGGAAAAAGCACAGTCTAAGAAGTACTCAAATTCTGCATTTAACAGAAGACCCCAATTGTAAATTTGCACAAGAAACTCTGAAAGAGTAATAAGAATTGCAGAGAATTTGGTGTAAAGCAACATTACATTAAAAAAAAAATCCTCCTCAGAGCCTGTTATTTCTGCAGAGAAACAAAAGGATGAAGATTTGATGTAAAGGGTCTCGCAAGTTAGCACTGCAAGGAAAAAGACTTAAGCCACTTGTGCTCCTGTCTTTTTCTTTGTGGCAAGAATTAGTCAAAGGAGCAAACAGTACAGTTCAAATAGCAAAGTCATGTCAGCAACACGTACAAAGCCTTCCTCTGTTAGTGAGAGAAAGGATACATTTCTATTGTAGTGGTGAACAGTGCAGGCTCTGTGACCCCCAGCTCACGCAGGCGCCTCTGCTGCCCGGAACGTCGCCAAAAGGGAAGTCAGAGGCTTGCTGGTCTGCACTGTGTGCCATGGGAAAAACAGGATGTAAATCGGAGTTTTAGAAATAAAACGGCTGCAAATGTTTGTCATTAGCAGCAATGACTGAGAGAGAGTCTGAGTGCAGAGCAATAAAATCCTCTCCTCTCAGTTTGTAACTGTACCTGTATATGAATTCAGGTAAACTATTAATGATACTTTATATCCTAGGGAGGTTGCTTTGTTTGAAGCAAAAATTGCTCTTTCAGTGCAAACTGAATAAATTGATTGCTTTTGCCAGTGACATCAGCTACTTTTAGAAAGTCTAACTAGAACTTAGGACACAAGTACGTATGGATAGCTCCATTTGTAAACTGAAACTTGTTCCTATAAATTTAATATAATGACAATATCATGAATGCCTCCTCTGATTTAACCAAGTGCCTTAGAAAATAGCCTGTAGCCCTGCCTGGGGTTGTTGTGACCCAAGTGCAGGACCTGTCAGACCAACACTCCCACCCACCTCCGTGTCATAATGTGCATAGGTGCCTTCCCTAGGACACAGTCTGTGTTATAAAAGGAATCTGATTGTCGGGGATATATCCTAAGTCCCTAAAGCTTTGCATTTGAAGTGCACAAAAATTTTAATTGATAATATATTACACAATGCAAGACAGCTGAGGTAAAGAATTTAAAAAGCCAGTAGGTAAATCATGTGATACATTAAGCTTCTGGTTTCTTGGTTGATTTCTCATACAAGACTATTTTAGGCTGTGGACCTCTATTCTGTGATATGTTTGGTTTGGGCATTTTTGCATTTGTGTTTTGAGGTTTTTGAGTGTGTGCACATGTTTTGGTGTTTGTTTGTTTAAAAGTAATGGTGCACTGGATATTTAGAATGCTGGAGTTGCCACCTTTGCACTGGAAAATGGAGGAAGGGTTAGGAATGCAAGCCTTTTTAAGGGAACACAGGATGATCTAGGCATTGTCTCTGTGGAATTCACACCCAGCAGCATCAATCCAAACCTTTTGGGCCCTGGAGAGTTCAATGCTAACCTCATAACACACAGCACTCTGTAGACTAGAAATGTCATCTGCTCTCTGCTGATAACCCCTCTGCAATGCCAACAGTGGAAGCTCAGAACAACAGCTTTCTCTAAAGAAAAAACAAAAAAACCAAACTCTCATAGAGGTTGACTTCTGAAAAGGAGTTCATCCTGGTGCTCATGCTCAGAGTTCAGAATCAAAAGAAAGTACTACAGCGAGAAACCACAACCAGGCAAAGTAGAATGAACCCCAACGGTACGCGTACCAAAAAGGAAACAGTGGGTAAACCAGCAGCTCCCGAAATTACCACTGCTTTGGCTACAACAGCACACGAGCCAGTATGTCTGGTTTCCATTCTGTCCCATAACTTAACATCAAGGATTTCCCCCATTTGCTCGTTTTGGGACAGTTTTGACAACAATCTCCAACTGTAATGCACAAGAAAAGTGGAATTTCTGCAGCAGAGAGGAGTATTTCCTCAAGATCAGCCCACAATAATTTTCCCCCTCTTACAGCATAAAAACCCAGCACATTCCTCACCAGGTAAGCGAGGTCTCCATCCATCTGTACGCACCTGGAGAATCTGGCTGTAGTTTTTTTCCCCTGTTAACGCAAGTGCTGGAGATTGTCTCATTAGAAAGAATTAGGAGAACCTGTTGATTGCCAGGTTTGCCAGCGCAGCAAGCAAGAGTGAAACAGTACAAACACCTGGCATTTAAAAAACAGCAATCAAGGAAACTTTCCAACAAGCTCCTAAAGCCCAGCCACCACCTGAGGACTGCTTGCAAAAAATAAGGAGGATTGGTGTGTTGAAAATGCCCTTTGTAGAGATGGTGATATGCTTTTAAGTAAACTAGCTAATGGAACAGGAAACAGATTCATTTTCCAGTACAGATGGATAGCAAGACTCTAACTGCAGTACATTTTCAGACCTCGAATAGCATTCAGTCTAATCTGAACTTACCTGATTGTAAGGTTAAAAAAAGTAATTGACACAATAATAGTACTGTGGAGGCAGCCAGAAGACGAAGATATTAGAAATATACACTCTCTGAAGTGTGTTTAAAAATACAGCAGAGGGCTCACTTCCCAAATGCCTTTATCTTCCCGAGTGTCTGGACAGCATTGAATTATTTATTTACAACTAGATATATTACTGTAATTTACAGATACACTATGAAAATATTTGACTGCAACATATGGTTCAAACAACATAGTACTACAAGTTATGCAGTGAAGCCACCAAAATTAGCTCAGGTCGTGAATGTTTTTCATTCCTTTGCTGTGGCTCATAGACTGTGCTACGAGGTCAAAGTGAGGACCCTCGGCAGTATGTTCTGCAAGGGTTATTCCCTCCAGGCAACCAGGGACAGAACACGGGACAGAAGAATGACACGGGAGTGTTGTTTCGGAGCTACTGAGCATTAGATGAGAGCAACTCCGGGAAGTTACCTAGGTTCTTGTGTGATGTGATCTCAGCGCTGTGAGACCCAGAGGCACGGAGCCGAATCACAAGTTTCTTACTCTGGACACTGCTGTGAAAAAGGCTACTGACGGGCCAGACTGAAAGCCCCAGACTGGGCTCTGAACTGGGGCAGGGAAAACGCGCTGGACTCCGCCTGGGAGGCTCCTCTCTCCCAGAGCTCCACATACAAGCACCTGAGAGTTAACAGCAGCCACACACATGCGGTTTTCTCGGACCTTCTTCAGGCTTTGCCACCCTACCTAAATCTGAAGGGGTTCCACACCAGGGAATAAATGCCTTCTCTTAATCTCTTCTCAACACTCCGCAGAGCGCCCAACCATTGAGGGCCGCTGCTTTGAGCACTGGGAGCGTACGAGCACAGAACGAATTAATCACAAACACGGTCTCGCCGTTCCGGGGGATGTGAGGGCAGGGCCCGGCGGCGCCCGCAGCCGCCCGTGAGGGGGCACAGCCCCGCCCTGTGCCTGGGAGCGGGGGGGGGGCCATGGCGCCCCCGCCTCTCCGCGCGCCCGCCCCGCCCCGCCCCGCCC